>JANEYF010003131.1:0-70000 GCA_029963845.1 Rhamnusium bicolor
CCAACTACATTTTTTATATGAACAATAAATACTTAATTCTTCTACACATATGTTAAAAACTAAATTAAAATTGTTTTCTGAAATTGTTCATTTTTAAATGTATGCATGCTACTGTATTTATTAAACCTTTTATTTTTACTGCACGTTTGTACTCTATTTTTGTACCTCTATTTATCTGCATTTTATTATTCTAATGAAAATAATTAAAAACCTTTTAAAATAATTTATAAAATTGCTAAATGTGATATATATATATATATATATATATATATATATATATATATATATATATATATACATACAATACACTCATATTTTTATTTGAAGAGATACTTCTGGAGATGGATGGTGAACAAGTTGCATAGTTCGGAAAGCCTGGTATTACTACCATAATGAAGACTATGGGTTTAATACAGTCAAACACATGCACGCTCGCTAGTAACCTCACATTGGGGTCTCACTCAACAAAAACAAGATATTTTAGACATTACCAGTCACATGTTTCGTGATAAACTACCCCTTAAATACCTTATGGGTTTTGCTGAAGGTATTTTGATTACAGAACACTAATAATAGCTCCCACATAAAAAGACTCCTACAAAGGGAATGTGGATGTTGAATTGGAAATTAACAAGATTACGGCCTAAGATATATGGTCCGTTAAAACCACTAGCAGTCTCGAGAGGCCACGCTATATCATTATAGGTTTCCAAAACAATAATTATTCTAACGACAGAACAAAGAAGAGCACACAGTTTATACTACATGTAGATATTAACAATATTCGACAAGATTAAGTCTTAATCATTCAAAAACAAAGTTCATTACTTTTAGCAATAGTTCTAGACAACAGCCGAAAATTGATAATATAATTGAGAACACTGCAAACATTAAATATCTGGATCTTATAATAAATGAAACAATGAGATGGAATAACATACCGAATATATCAATACGAAACTAAGAAAACATGTCCATATCTTCTATAAACTTCGTAACATTCTTCCAATTAATATCCTAAAAATGACGTATAAATCGTTAGTAGAATCTATACTTACATACGGCATCATAATATGGGGTGGAACATATAACAGCCAACTGAAAAATCTAATAATTACCCAAAAATGGATACTTAAAGTAATGCTCTGTAAAAATCAAAGATATCCTACACAACAACTTTTCTGCACAGTAATGTCTTCAATGTAAATGGATTATATATCCTTAACGTAGCAAAATTCATCTACAGAAATAGGGAACTAAGAGTACCAACAAACCATATATACAATACGAGGCAAAATGAAAGCAACGCTCTTACTATTCCTCGACCAAATTCTAATTTATTCAAAAAATCTATTGGCTTCACGGGTCCAAAGATCTATAATATTATTCCTGAGTACTTAAAGACAATAAATAATTACACTATTCTGTAAAAAAATATCAATTATTTATTATGCATAATTTACATTTATTCAAACAAATATTCTTATAATTATTATAATATTTATTCATTAGTTATTAATCCTTGTATAGAATTAAGAGTATATTAGAACGATTATGTAGAATTAACTTTACATACAATTATTATTAGTATTTTACTTGTTAATTATTAATACTTATAATGAATTAATGTCACATATAACTATATAAACTATTAAGGCACAAAACGATTTCCTTGTGAAATCAGGTGCATTTATTATGTTTAAACTAACTGAATGTAAAAATAACATTGTTAATTTGGATTAAAAATAAAGTTATATATTATATTATATATTTAAACTGTAAAGTGTTTCCATATAGACGTTGGAATTTATATTTCGATGAGAAATTCGATTCTGCCGCTTACTACGCCTATGAAAACTTTCTACGTAGTTATTACGACAAAGATTAATTAACCGATGATGGATCTTAGAGAATTTAGAAAAAATCCACTGTTTGTCCTTGATTGCTCCTACCAACCGGATGCCATGAAATCATCAACGTAGATATAAAATATAATTTGAAATACGTAAAACCAAGTTTCCAGAACAAACTTGAGTATATGCCCTCACAATTTACGATGCATACTTAACATCCAGCGCCTCAGATGGTTCAGTTCAGAGTGGGTTTGTTGACGCCAAGTAGTACTGGTGACCCAAAGTCGCCGTGTTCAACTAAATGCTCAATTTATTAATAAATGTATTGCATATTTAAATAGAAAATTACAATAAAAATATGTTTACTTAGTGCTTAGTGATAATTATTTAGTAATGTGACCAAATAGGTTATAAAATATATGTATTCTATAAACACGTTTTATTTATTTTATGTTAACCTGCAACTAAAGAAAATATTGAAAATAAAAAACATACATATTTCAGTTTTCTTATAAGCATTTTATAATACATTGTAGTGAAAATGACAATAAATACAAATTAACCGTCTGTGTTTTCATAATCTTCTTCTTTAGATTCTACATGGTTTTTTCAATAACTTCATTAGGTAAATATTTATCTATTTCATACAGATAACGTTTCAAATCCAGTTGAACTGTTTGTTCACAAAATTCATCTAAATATAAAATACCACAACTATATTTCTTGCATGTGTTTGCACCCAAGTTACATTTTTAGAATACCTCATAAAACATTGAACCTCGCCATCATCGAAACAAATAACGTAGATCATAATTTGCAGCATGTAGTGAATTCATACTTAGATCATATAAGTAATTGAGAAGACAGTCTTTCGATAGCTGAACCAATATTTTCTGGTTTTACCCATCCTTGTGCCATTAAATGACTTACATGGATGCTTATATTGGTGTAAAATCGTTAAATTAAATTGATATATATTATATAAGACCAATATATTTCGTTTTACCTGCTATAACTAACTTGACTGAGTCGATATGCCCTAATGAGTGATCTAGCATTATGTTTTATGATAAATTGATAAACCTTCTTTCATTATATTCTATTTGTTAACTAGTCACTACTTTAAAATAATGCTAAATATTAATAAATTTATTCTTTTTGTTATTATATATTATTCAAGAATATACAATTTTAGCAAGGGACTCGTTTTTGCACAAGGGTAACTGGAGTGCGCTCACTTAAATAAGTCAATGTGCATTTGTCATTTACTGAATTTATTTGATCGATAGCATCTGCCTTTAAAACCTGTACAACCCTTTTCAGGAAACATGTCTTAAAAAGTATAACAATTGCACTCTCATGAAACTAATTTACTAAGATCGATTTTCCAAACCGCGTATTCTTCACAGTCACATTTTTATTAGGTAAGCATTATTTATAATTAATTATGAAATTGGTCTTTGTTCCACAAACTGAAAGGTATCTTGATTAATAAGTTCTTTAATTGGTGATAAATCGATATCAGAAATTGCAGCCACGTTTAAATAAACAGTTTTGTACAATGAAAGAATTGCAACAAAATATAACATAATGCACATTTAAAAATATTAAGATCTCAATTACAAAACTTATTAACTGTAGGTGATTCGAACCATCTATGATTTTGCATCGCCACTTAAGTTCCCTTTATCGCAATCATATACTTATGACACGAAACCCCCACCCTCGAACACATATTCCTTTTTCTTATTTCCTTACAATGGAAAAAATCTTCAAAAACCAAGTCGTACACGTACACGTTAAAGCCCACAGTAAGAGAGGCTGAGACTTTGAAAAAATATTCCGTATATGTGTACTAACATGGTCAGAGAAATTGAAAACAATTGTAATAATGGCCCTGAAAAAAGTGCCAGTATACGTGTACGGTCAAGGTCGGATGAATCGAAAACAACCTATAACAATGGCCTTGATGAAAGTGTCCGTATACGTAGGCGCTCAACGCAGGAGGGGAGGGCCGGTATAAATACACTATTGACAAGATCAATTCAGACTAGGTTTAAAGGCAATATGGCTTATGGAAACAGATATCTAGCGTTGTCCAACATGTGTTTAAGAATAACCAAGATATTAGCGATTTAAGATCGAGTAGAAATACATTATTGGAAAAAGTTTAATTAGAAAGCCTCCTTTGGGTGTCTGCATAAAGGATAAAATAGCAAAATCGTGCATGCGACAGAAAAAGCCTTATGCATCGATGTTGCCTTTTTTACGTTGTGTTTGTGAACGAGAGCACGCCTCATCGTATCACTTCTTTCCACACTCAGTTTATTGTGCAGATATTAAGTGTTTAGGAAAATTCCAGAGATTTGCAAATATTCTCTTTAAAACTATAAGAATAACCAAAGCGAGATAGCGAATGGCCACTCCGGGTAAATTTACCTAAACCTCTAAAACCACGAAGGTGCGAACACAGCCATTGGTATGCGTAATTAGTAGCAGAGAGGGAATTGGTGAGCGCAGCGACCGTGTTCGCCCCGTCGTGGTTTTACTGTTGATAGGATAACAATTACTGTAGGCCACTCCCAGTGCAAGTCTGATAGCCAATAAATTATTCATCTTTAGGCCATGCACTGCGATGGTCCGCCCTTCATCAGATTACATCAAGTAGCTGGTGACACTGGTGGTGATGTTGCTCAGTACATTTCAAAAGAGTGTTGGGTATGGTTGTTATTTCTGTAAATGACTACGTATCTCTGTTTATTTCGAGAGTTTCTAGTTATTTGATGCATATCGTATTTAAAATGCAAAAACCCAGTGGCATTTTTTAAAGTAGTTTTTGGCCATTTCGCGTGAAAGTAACGTAAAAATTTTTTATTGATTTAAAACAATTGTTTATGATACCTACTGGAATGTCCCTTTTGAAATAAAATCAGAATACAAATAAAAAAAATATAAACCTGGGTATATTAGTTCACGTGAAATTACTTAATTACAAACGACAAGTAACAAATTTAAAATTTTGCAGACCTCTCAGTTGGAACATGCCATAAAGCATAAAAAAACTTCATTTACACCTATACAGGGTACAGAATTACTGCCCCGTGACTGGAAATCGAGAAAGATATTGTGGTTGGTTTAACGAAAATTTTAATGAATAATTTGTTAGATAGAAGTTTTTTTTACTAATAAAGCATGGTTCCATTTATCAAGTTACATAAACAGTCTGAATTACAAAACATGGGCTACTGAAAATCGTCACAATTTTGTCATACGAGTTTACACTAGTGCTGGTAAAAACAGGAAAAATTGAAACCGGTCAATCGGTTTCTTCAAAAACCGATTTCGGATAAAACCTGGTATCCAAATATAGATCAAAACTGGTTGATCGGGTAACTGGATATTTGAATAATCGAATATTCGGATATCCAAAAATCGGATTAATCGGTTTTCCGAAAACGGTTATCCGAAAATTAGTTAATCGGATACTTGAAAAACTGATTAATAAGAAAACAGATTAGATTGAGTTTATAATTTAGATTTTAGAACACAAATAAATTTAAAATTTTATTTCAGTAGATCAGTAGGTACTAGTACCCAGATAACCATCAACATCCAATGGATATCCATTTTGTATCCATTAAGTGTCCCTACGTCCAGGACATAAAGATATCCAGTGGAATCAACTTGATGTCCAATGGATATAGATTTACCTGCAGTACAATGGATATCCATTTTGTGTCCATTAAAGTTCCCGATTCGAAGACTTTAACGGATATCCTGACTTAAGTAAATGACCCGACAGCAGAAGTTATCACTGCGTCCAGTTTATCCAAATTTATATGTTTTCATGCAAATTATGCCCACGGTAATTGAAATATAACAACCTTTCATATTTGTAACCAACTAATAAAGTTTAACACGTTAAGCGATTTGAAGTATTTTATATTATATTCATTATTTAATTCGAGTAAACAAGAATTTTAATGGTATATACTTTGCCCTTTTTCAAGACTTCAAATGTTTTCATTTAAACCTTGGGCCTTTGGACGAAAGTTTTCACCAACATTCGACCATGATCTTAAATCTTTCGGTATTCTATCTACGATATGAACATTCTCTCTCATTTAATAAAAGAGAAAGGATAAAGTACAGTCTTTATCTAACGCCAATCTTTACGCAGGCTCGTTTTCATTAACAGGTGCCACGTTGTTTATTTTAAAGATTTTCAGAATTTTGTTTGTTGAGGCTGTGGTTGTGAGTTTTTTATTTGTTCTAATAATTGTTCTTGGTTGTAAATAGTTGTGAAGGTGAAAAAATTAACTTGCTTTGTGGAAGCGTATTACTGTAATACCACTAATTTTTTTTCGTGATTTATTACACAATATGAAATAATACGGTTCTATATCGTTTCTTAGACTACAAACTCAAAACAAACTACAAGAACACAAAAAACGAATATCTTAATTGTTCAATTAGGACCGAAACAACTCATTCTGCTACAGTGTTCTTGTAAAATACCGTAAGTGGATTAAGTTTTGCATATTTTATTGTGTGGAGTTATCTAGTTTATGTGAGAATGGTTTAGTGGATTTAGAAATAATTTACATTTTGGAGATATTTGATTAGCTAGGAAATTTTATTTACTGTTCTGTTCGTCAATTTGTTGGATTTTCGTGCATATGTTATTTGAGCTTTCTTAGTTCGGCACAATTCGACAATCAAATTTTTAAAACATGAATATACTATGATTTTCTGAAAATTCCAGCTGCCATGGCTATAATTAATATTTTACCTAACACTAAAAGTAGAATAACACTATTTTTTTGCTAACAGTTTTTCTTAATTTAGCTTTCGTCTGATTGACAAAATGTAATTTACACCATTTTTCCCATTTAAAAAATAGAAGAAAACAAAGATAACAGTTTTCCCATTAAAAAGAAAATAAAGCTCGAGAGTTTCTGAATGTAATACCTATATATCTGTTATTTTTTTAGAAATAACCACCAAATTCTAAACAAAGAAGGGAAGAGAAGACTTTCATTGAGCCGTGTAAGTATGATATAAATTTATTTAAGTGCTATGTGCTCCAAACGATCGATTTGCATGTTTTGTATTTTTTGCATTTCTCTCGTGCCAACGATTTTCTATATATCTATCTTTTCTGGTAGCCCCGTCTTCGATTAGAAATTTTTTCATTAGTTTTCTAGTACCTAAAATATTTGTAAATTTTTAAAGCAGTTGGAGAATTTAATTTAAAATATTAATGAACTAGTGTAAATATTTAAAAATTAAAAAAATATGTTCCGACTTCATGTTTCTTATATAGTACTTTTGTTTTATATTGTTTTTTAAGGTGTTTCGATGCTGGATTTTGCTAGCGGACATAAATTAATGATCAAAAAATAACTAAATTTCATATAGCCTGCTTGACTACTTCTTTACGAAATAATAACAAATCTTTTGTACAAGGAACTTCATTTTGAATGTATTTTTTAGATGCAGCTCACAAGATACAAACTACAAACAATAAAGAAATTGAAACAAATACAAGGAAGTGGCTGCGTCGGTCCAAGGAGAGGAAGTAGGCAGAAATGTAGAAGGAAGCATGGAGGCAAATAAAGAACGTAATAGTTTTGTCTGGTGTTATTACTTTTTAAATAAAACAATTTTTTTTAATTTTTACCCCGTGTAATTTTTCTATGTAAACCATTTTTACCTTTCATACTTTGGATAAAGGATGTCACCGAAATTAGCTTGTAATATTTTACCAGCCCTACTCTACAAGCAAAAAATAAGAAAAAGTTTCTATAAACATAGGTCCAAAAATTTCTTCAACGGGAGCCACAGCACCCCTAAAAAATATTTTCAGGGGCTGTGGCTCCATTCGGAAGCATTTTTTGACCTATGTTTATAGAAACTTTTTTCTTATTTTTGGTCGTTGAAGACGCTGGTAAAATATTGCACACTTAATTTCGGCATACACCCTGTATATGGACATGTTCTGGATGTCCAATGGACAAGAACTGAATGCACTCTGGATGTCCAGATTGATTTGTACTGTATGATTTTATGGACTCGGTTTGGACCTCTTGGATGTCCAAAATTGTGTCCAGAGTTGTGACAAAGTGATACCCGATGGATAACCAATGGACTGAATTTGAATGCAATTTGGATGTCCATTGTACATCCTAGTTTTTATAGTGATTCATCCACTGGATGTCCATTGGATGTTTACTGGACCAAGTTGTGCTATTTGGGTATAGAAAACTCGACACAACAATTTTTAGAACTATTGTATACTAGTTATTCTGACGAGGTCGATAACATCCAAAGTTAATACAAAGAGAGCTGAAGTATTGGTGAATATAATACCAACACACACATGTATAATTAACTAGCGATCACAAGAATAAAAGTTATATTGTCTATAGTTATTTATTTGTGGCATTCTATAATGTTCCTTTTCACCTTCTTTGTGTATTAAGCCACTGTCATATAAATTATTTAAAAAAAGGATTATATATGAAAACTAACAGAAAAACTGTCGTGTTTGAAATTGCTAAAAGAAAAAAAAATAAAAGATTTTTTTTTCTAATTTTGAGAACGGAATCAGAGTATTTCGCTACCTCTCGATCTCTAATTCTATATAAATATTGCATAATACGAATGCAAAGGATTGTTTTTCCTGCTTTTACTTAGAGCACGCGCACAGCGCATGCCATGCATGAGTCATGTCATGACGAAAGTGTAGCTAGACTTTTTAGGGTTGTGGTTATGTATTATTGTGTTAGTATTCGCAAATTGCGACAAAAATGACAAAATCCAAAATATCAGGTTTTACTTATGTAAATTCTAAACTAAACAGGACTGATATATCCGATAATCCAAAGTCTCTTTTTAAAAAATAATTATAAATTTTATTATAGTTTTATTTAATACATAAAACGATGTTTCAAGCTTGAGTATAATTACTGACTGATGCTAGTGATTCTATATAAAACAAAAGGAATGAAGATGTTCCTTATTCTTAGGGTATCAGGTTACCCTGCTACGGCGAAAGCTGCTAACTCAGTGCCGTTCCTGTGGGAAGTGCTGATATAATTCCTCCCCTCGAAGATTCAACTACGGAGTACAGCGAGGAAGTTGAACGTTTGGCAGGATCATCCCTTCTTGTTGATTTTCTTCATCTGGTCTTCTCCTAATACATTTGGTTGTTAGTATTGATTTCTTGTAACAGAAATAAGAAATTGTTGAAATCAATAAAACATAAAGGATTAAGCATGTATTAGGAATATGGGATATTCCAATTCCATTAGTTGTTATTTGAGGTTTATTCGCAATTATTTGTTTCTTTATATCTTGCAGTTCATCTAGGTTGATATTGTCTAAGTGGATGCTGAAATTTTGATAGGACGTGGGGTTTTTTCTCTTGATCTAATTCGGGGAAGAGCATTAGCTGATTTTGATCTGTGGCTTGTTCCTTGTTGCATATCCTTTCTTGAGAGGTGATTATTTCACATCCTATTGGAATATTGATTAAATGGGTTCCAATTAATTTTTGAGCTTCGTCTTGTCGATGGCATTTCATAGTGACTGTTTCTTTGTTAGGAAATATACCAATCCATTCTGTTGCTTCATCGAGTTGTTTGATTAATGGCCTTGTTGTTTTTATCTCGATACTTTTGCAATTTGAGGTGTCCTTCATGTCTAATAATGGTATTGCACAGGGGCTATTTTCATTGATTTCCTCGATGTCAAGTTTATTATTTGGAATTATGGCCTTGAGTTGACTCTGACGATATACGGGAATCGGATATAGGTGATAATAATTAAATGTTTCTGGATACATAATTGGTAACCGAAGTAAATATGTAATTCTATTATTTAGGATATAGCATTCAATTTCTATTAATTTTTCTATTAATAAAGTTTTCTAATGTTACTTCAAAAGGTAATTGTCCTGATTTAATGTCTTTTTCTAATTTTAATAGCTCTTTAAAGAGGTCACTTGTTTTTATTATACTAGGATGCATGATATTTATTCTGGTGAATGTAATTGAATTCTCAATATCTTGTAAAATAGAGTTAATTATTTCATACATATTTATGATTTGATTTAAAATGTCCTTACGAAGTTAGAATTTTTGCGCTTTAAACTTTGTTCAGCAATAGAGGCAATCCGTTCGATTTCTGATTGTAACAATTTTTCATTATGAGATAATATTTGTTGTATGGTTAAGTTAAATTTGTTTACTATGTCAGTAGAGATTGAATTTTGTTTTGCAATATGTGTAGCCAATTTATTTTGATTATTTTGGATTTTTTTATGATGTTATCATATCAAGCTCTACTGGAGGCATCTAAATTTTCCGTTATTGATTTGAATATAGAACCTAAACCATTTATTAAACCTCGTCTAGCCCTTTGTGGGTATGGAATGATTTCTTTTAATTTCAACTTTATCTTTTGTTAGTTTTAATATTTTAATGTAATTTGATGTGTCTTCAGAGTAATTTTACTTAAATTGATATTATCCAAAAGATTTTTCGATTGATCATTTAATTTATTAACTTCAGTAATAACTGGGTTTAAGTCATAGTAATGTATTAAGAGTGTGGCTGTATTCTTGTACCTTGCAAGTCCAAGTTTAAGTGGTATCAGTCCAGGGTTGTTTTCTAAATTTTTTTGTTTCTTTTCTTTTAATCCGAGTACAAGGGGGAATCTGAAAGATAATAATTTAGTTACTAAAGTCGTAAGTTTTCTAAAGTGGTCTTTTTAAATTATCCATATGTACTTTAGGTTGGACTGCTGTTGACACGATTTTTAAGTTTTCGTTTACTGTTTCTATCGTTGATGGTTTATGAAACTTATTAGCAGTTTTTGTCTTATGTGTTTTTTTACGTAAGCAGCTGCTTCGGGTTTAAATAGTTCTGGGTCGTCGTGTTTTTTGTTTAGCTTATCGATTAGTTTCTCTTTACTTTCTACAAGAACTTGATTGATTTCCGTATATATTAATTTAATCTTTTCCCTATGTTCGTTAATGTAATCGTTAATTAATATTTTTTCGATATCAATGTCAAATGGATTTTCATTATTGATGTGTCCGTTGATAATGTCTATTGGTTTTAATTTTGTTGACGAATGAATTGAGTGGTTATATGCTAATATTGCATATGTCATTTTAATTTGAATTGGTGTTTTTAGGAATCCTTGGGTATTTAATAACCGTACGTTCGATCAATGTCGAGTGTAGTCTTTCTACGGGGCCATTTGATTGGGGATGATTTGGCGAACAGAAATGTAATTTTATTTTATGTAGAGCGAGCAATTCAGTAATTACTGAATTTTTGAATTCCGTTCCGTTATCGACGATTATCTGCTTTGGAACGCCGTGATGGGAGAAAAAATAATATTAAATTATTTACTATTTCGGTGGAGGCCAATGACGTTAATTTATATGCTTGTGCGTACTTAGAAAATGTATCTATTACGGTCAAAAATTTAGTTTGTTCTAATGTGAATGAATCTAAATGAATAATTTCGAAAGGATGCATTGCTGTTGGAGTGATATTCATTTTCATTTTATAGGGTTCCTTTCGTATTTACTTTGTTGACAAATTTCGCAATCATTTATATACGTTTGTATTGAATTCCTTAAATCCGGCCAGTAATATCGTTTCCTGAGTTGTTCCGTTTCGATTATACCATGGTGGTTACTTTTACTTTCATGGTAATTTTGTATAATTTCCTGAATATCATCTTTATTTGTGATGTCAATTAATTTTAATTTACAGTTTTTTAATTTTAAATATGGCCATTTAAAGTTTTTGCGTATGACTTCGAAAAAGGCTCATAGATATCAGACTTTCAAAGTATAAATGATAGGGAGTTTTTGGTGCTACAAAATTTTTGAAAAAATCGATTATATCTTGTTCGAATTGATTTTTAGATATTTGGATGTTAAAACGTTGTTTTTTCCAAACAATATTATTTGTTTTGGCTTAGCTGGAGTGTGCAAAACTGAATGAATGATTATTTGAATTTGTCCGTAATTCATAGGTGTTTCTACAATTGGTATTTCTGCTATGGGATGATGTCCAGCGTTAGTATGTACAGTAATATCGTTTTCAGGATTATCGATTTTCGATCTTTGTTCATCTGGTAACACTTGTGTGGAAATATTATCATCGATTTGTGAGTTTGAGGGTTGATTGGAGGTTGTAACAAGTTGTTTATTGAATTCGTCAATATATTGAAATATGTCGGTACTTTCTTTAGTGTGTAATTCTATGCGGGACAGCGCGTCTGCATTGGTATTTAATTTACCTTTTTTATATATTATATTGTAGTCAAATTCTTCCAGCTTAAAGCGCCATCTTACCAATTTCGAATTTGGCTCTTTTAGTGAAAATAACCACTGGAGTGGTTTGTGGTCTGTTATATTAAATTTCCGTCCGAAAAGGTAGGGTCTGAAGTATTTGGTCGCCCAGACAATCAGAGAGCAGTTCTTTCTCGATGGTGTTATAATTTTGCTCAGAATCGTTCAAAGTACGAAAAGCGTACGCGACCGGTAGGTCCTTTCCTAATAGCCTGCGAGAGCACGGCGCCTAGTGCCACTTAGCTAGCATCGCTTGTTAGTTAAAAGGTTTTGTGAAGTCTGGGTATTGCAAGATGGGTTCATTAATTAATAAATTTTTACAACTTTCGAAACGCGGATATAAATTCTGCGTCGTGAATGATTCTTGCATTCTTTTTAAGCATTTCGTGAGAGGTTTAGTAATTTTGGCAAAATTATTTATGAACCTCCTATAATAACCTAATAAATCCTAAAAAGCCTTTGATTTGTTTGGTTGTTTTCGGTGTAGGATAATTTTTGATTGCTATGATTTTATCGGGGGTTCGGATTTAACCCTCATCTGGTGTAACAATATGACCCAAATAAGCGACTTCTTTTCGCAAAAAAACTCCGACTTATCCAGTTGAATTTTGAAATTTGAGTCTCTAAGTCTGAAAAACGGATTTTAAACGTTCGATATGTTCCTGGAGTGACGTGGAAAAAAATTATAATGAGGTCTAAATATACTAGGCATTTCTCGTTTTGTATACCGCGAAGGATGTTGTCCATTATTCGCTGAAATGTTGCGGGCGCGTTTTTGCAACCCAAAGGGCATTCTGAGGTACCTTCGTAATGCCCGTTCTCGGTATTAAAAGCTGTTTTGGCTATGTCGTTTTTATCCATTTCAATCTGGTGAAATCCTAGCCAAATCCAGAGTTGAAAAGTATTGGCATTTACCCAACTTATCCAATAAATCAGTAATATTAGGAAGGGATACTTATCGTCGACCGTCTTCTCATTTAATTTGCGGTAATCCACAACTACACGCCATTTTGTTTACCTGACGCATCAACTTTTTTGGTACCACCCAAATCGGGGATGACCAGGGCGAATGGCTTGGCCTAATTATGTTTTGTCCAGCATTTTTTTCATTTGATTTCTGGTTTATGAATAAATGGGTGGCGATAAGTTTTTGTATACACCGGTATTTCGTCGGTAGTTTTTATTTGATGTTTAATTTGATTGGAAAAAGTTAATTTAGTGTTTTCCTGGTAAAATATATCAGCGTATTCTTTACATAAATTTTCAATTTCAATTCTTTCCTCCGGGTTTAAATGGTCAGTACGAATATTTGATAAGTCCAATTTATGATTTATCAGATTCGTCAAAATTATTTAGATTAATTTCCTGAATACATTTTTTATCGAATCTATCAACTACTAGAGGTTTAGAAAAGTCTAGCGTTATTGGTTGGGTCGTGTTATTTAATATTGTTGTTAATGCTTCACCGCTTTTCCCTGTGGTTAAACATTCGGGAATTTCACAATTTTGAAATTTTTTGTAAGGAATTATTATTATTTTTTTTTTTTTTTTTTTTTTTCGAATACCCGAAGCCGGTCAGTCCTCCCGTGGCCTCCGACGCCTCACGGGAGTCGCGCCGGCGCATCAACTACAGCCACTCCCCACATCCCGCAGGGTTAGTGACTGTAGATACCCGAACCCCAAGCCCCAAGGGGCAGGCAACACCCACACACACCACCCCCCCACCACTGCCAGCCACTCGGCTGGTTTTTGGCAGGCCGGTATGATCTTCAGTTCCGAGAGGCAGCGTAGGCTTTATCCCTCCGAGTACACCGATAATAAGGACGACCATTTTGACCAAGTAGCCTGGGTACAGCACTTGAGCTCGTACCGGAGATCGCGATATTTGGTCCGTTTCTCCTCCTCCTTCAAGGTGATGTTTTTCTCCGCAGGTGCCGAGAACTCGATGACATACATCACCTTGAGTTGATGGTCGAGGAGGACTATGTCAGGCTTGTTGGCTTGGATTAGCCTGACAGTCGGGAACGAGTAGTTCCTAGTAAATCCGGCATTTCTCGTTCTCGACAACGGACTCGATATCTCCGGGGACGTAAGGCAGCACTGGTGTCTGGTCTACCCCGTACGAGTGCCTTAGATGGTAGTATAGCACTCGTAACGCCGCGTTATGCCGGTGGATGTAGGCCGAAATCGCATATATAGGGCATGCAGATAGTAAGTGCATGAGCGATTCCGGCGCCTGATGGCAGGTCCTGCAGTTGATATCAGGAACCTCTACACGCCACACGCGGCTACGGTAGACCAAGGTGTTGATAACACCATCTTGACAGGCCATAATGAATCCCTCGGTCTCCGACTTAAGCCCTGCTGACCTTAGAAAGGCGAAGGTCAGCCTGGTCGATAAACCCAGTGTTTCTATGTTCTTATAGAAGACACCATGCTGGGGTTTATCGACGTGCTGCTGAAACAGTTTCTCCTGTTCGGCAGCTCTAATTCGGGCTTTCAGACGATTTGGCTGAAGTTCGGTGACTGACTCAACATCAGCACCTCGCCGGCCTCCTCGCCTGATGTCAAATGCGAGACCGAGTTCATCTGCGGCTCTTTTTGCTGCCTTGAACAATCCTGCTCCCACTCCTACAGTTTCGTGATGTTTTACGAACCGCAAGAGGGGATCTGAGCTCCTGAGGATGTTACATGCCATACTCAGTACTACTCTGCCATGCGTACACTCCAGGCTCAAGAGTCCCTCGGCCCCCGTTGACGTGGGAGGTACACACGAGGAACGGACGATCTAGGATGAATACTTCTGTGAATATTCATCATCTTGCGGGTATCTCTGTCTAATTGGCGCAGCTCATCTACCCTCCACTTTACTACTCCGAAGGAGTAGAGCAGAATCGGAACGGCAAGCATATTAGTTGCAGACACCTTGTTCTTCCCCGAAAGTTCGGAGGACCAAATCTTTCGGAGGCGGTGTCTGTACTTGCCGCGGAGAGATTCCTTTATTTGTGTTACATCCTGGATGTGCCTTTGTTGTACACCCAGGTATGTATAGGTCTCTCCGGCATCCAGATGTCTTAGGATGCTTCCGTCTGCGAGCTGCGCATCTTCAGGAATTCCCCGCATCGTCCTCTCTTGAGGTGGACGACTGCACATTTGTCCAACCCGAACTCCATACCAATTGCCCGCGTATATTCTTCGACCACCCTAAGAGCGTTTTGTAGTTCGCGCTCTCCGGAGGCATAAAGTTTAAGATCATCCATATAAAATAGATGGGTGACCTTATGCCTCCGGTCGCTGGGTGGTCCAGATTGATATCCGCGGGTTTGGCGGAGCTTAACAGACAACGGCAGCAGTGAGATGCAGAAGAGGAGAGGACTCAGGGAGTCACCCTGGAAAACTCCTCTCCTAAATGCCACCTGCTCTGTCGTGACCCGCTGTGCACCTGATGTTATGGTGAAGCGGGTCTTCCAGAGCGGCAGCAGCTGTTCTATGCATCTCACTAGTGGTGCTGGTACCGCAAGACATTCGAGTAAGTGCAACAATAGCTGATGCGACGTTGTATCAAATGCCTTGCGGTAGTCAATCCAGGCCATCGATAGATTCCGCTTGTATTGCACAGAATCCTGTGTAATACAGCGGTCTATCAGCAGGCTGTCCTTGCAACCTGCCATGCCCTTCTTGGCACCACGCTGTTCGTGTATCTGCTGGAAGACCGGATCAACAGACCTCAGTGTCCTAGCATACAAGATACGTGTAAATATCTTGTAGCAGGAGTTAAGGCAAGTGATCGGCCTATAATTCCTCGGGTCGGAGAGATCCCCCTTTTTGGGGATAAGCACAGTACGTCCCTCGACGAACCAGTCCGGAATCTGCTGCCCCTCGTTCAACCATGAGTTGAAAACTCGCGCCAGACGACGGTGAGTGGAAGGAAATTTCTTCCACCACCAGTTGTTAATGCCGTCTGGGCCCGGGGCAGCGAAGTTCTTGGTACCAACAAGTGCTTGTTGGACTTCCTCCGTACTGATTGCCGGGCACACTTCTTCTGGCTCTTCAAGATGTCTGTGACACAGAGCCTCGAAGTGTGCAATTGATGGAGTGTCGCTATTGAATGGACGTGTCGTTTCGTAGATTCCTTTCCAGAAGGTTTCGACATCTTCTACAGTCGGCGGATTCTCGACGACACGCTGTGGCTCTTGAAAGAGGCGGGAAGGATTCGTACGGAACAAATTGTTTTGTTCCATACTCCTCACCCGCCTCCTCAATGTTTTCTTTATCGCCATGAGTGCTCGGATCCTATCTAGACAGTGCTGCTTGATGGTAAGCATCACTGTCAGATTTAGAGTATGGTGTTGACGTCTTAATCCAGCTGCTATGCGCCGGATTCTGGGAGTAAAGACCCTCCCAGTCGTCTTATATTCCACCACACTCTGGATCCGAGAAGCGTGTTGTCTGGCCGACTGTATTTTGCCCTCGATTTTTGTACACGCCGCTTGGCTTTCTCGACCCCGTGATTGGTTGACCTCTCACGGGGGACGAGTTGCTTCGCGGCGTTGTACACGGCACTGTTGATTTGCCAGATGTCGGCATCTTCCGGAATTTCCTCATCGATGACCTCGTCCATTCTAGCCAGGTCTTGTGGCTTTAGGTTAGCCCTGGTGTTAAGGCTAACCCTCGTCCTTAAGTCTACATCGGTGAACTCTAAAGGATGTTCCCCATCAGCTGGTAATTGCCGCGGTGGGACTGCGGCTGGCAATTCTTCCGGCTGACGGGGTGCCCTTACGTAACCTGTCCTGAGCAGAAAGGATACTTGATCTCTCAGATGTTGTTGAGAGAAGGCGCGATGCTCTGGGTGCATTTCGCACCAAAGTGCATGCATTCGCGCCATGTATCCCCTTCGCTCAGGTTCGCTACTCTCGCGGCAGGTCAGCAAGTCATCCCGAAGTTCCCTCGTCCACTTAAAGCGTCCGTGTACAATGCCAATGTCGTCGTTGTTGAGACTATCCGGTGAGGCCCCTCCCGCCTGTCTCTGACCCCCATCCGCTTGGGGTCGATCGTGAGGGGCCCTTCTTCTTAGTTCATAAGGAACCCGAAGTAGAAGGGGTACCAGGTGGTTAGCCTTGGTACCCCCGGCCGACATTAGTCAGGCAGAGTAGCCTCTGCCTGTCCAGGGTGCACCAACGTGGAGGTTGCCGACCTTGCACCCCTTTATTATTATTATTATTATTATTATTATTATTATTATATACCGCTAATGAGGAACACGAGTTGGGTCTAGTGCTCCGGGGGGCGCGACGAATTTTTTTATGTGCAAGGGGTGCTTTTGTGCACATTTTGCCCTTATAAACATAGATGGTTTGTCCGCGCGTTTTCGCGGGGGTGGGGGGTGAATTTTGAAATAATCGTTTTTTCGAAAAGTGGTCGCCTCGATGCACGTATGGGACCACTAGACGAGTACAACGCCGTCGAGATCGCTTCGATAGCTCTTCCCGTTGCCGAGATATAAGCCCCGGAAAATCCCCCCTTGCCGCCCAATGAGCAAACAAGAGTAGCCTACGAGCCTCGAGCCCCGTTTTGACCCCTTGGGGGGCCATGGGGGCGACACGACATGAAAAAGGGGGGCCCCGGGGGGGGGGGGGACGCGATCCACAAATGGTAAAGGCCAATGGTCAGGACTACAAAAAAGTATAGGGGTACTAAACGCGTACGACGCTCCGTTTGGCCTGTACAGGGATAAAATCGATTGCTTTTTCGCATTTTTTTTCAAACGGTCGGGAAATATGGTAAATATGCAAATTAAGGAACGCGCTTTCGTGGGGGGCTGTCGTTCGACGGGTGGTTTTCGGGAAAAAATTTTGGAAAACGCCTTTTCGGCAAATTCGCGTGCGGCGTGTCGTTCTACGTCGCGAACAACGCGAAAAAGTCTTATGACCGATTCGATCCGACGCGTCGTAACGGCACGGCGGCCGTCGGCGCGCCGAAAATTTTCGATCGTCCGAAAAAAATAGTAAATATGCAGATTAAGGAACGCGGTTCCGTGGGCGGGCATTACTCGATGGGGAGTTTTCGTGAAAAATTGATGGGGGTGGGGGGCTAATTTCGAAACGCGCCTTTTCGGCAAAATCGTGTACGGCGTGTCGTTCCACGTCGCGAAAGACGCAAAAAAGTCAAGACCAAATTCGATCCGACGCGTCGTAACGGCGTGGCGGCCTTCGACGCGCCGAAAATTTTCTATCGTCCGAAAAAATAGTAAATATGCAGATTAAGGACAGCGCTCCCGTGGACGGCTATTATTCGACGATTTTTGAAACCGCCTTTTCGTCAAATTAGCGGGCGGCGTGTCGTTCTCCGTCGCGATCGACGCAAAAAAGTCTTATGACCGAAATCGATCCGACGCGTCGTAACGCCCATCGGCGCGCCGAAAAGATTCGATCGTCCGAAAAAAACACTTCGTCGGTAGATTAAGGACCGCGCTTCCCTGGGCGGATATTATTCGAGGAGACGTTTCGGTAAAAAAATTGGTGGGGGTCGGAGGGGGCTAATTTCGGAACGCGCCTCTTCGGCAAAATCGCGGGGGTGTCGTTCTTCGTCGCGAACGACGCAAAAAAGTCTTATGGCCGAATTCGATACGACGCAACGTAACGGCGTGACGGCCAATAATATACAAATTTTTTCCTCGACAGAAGAAGATGCCTTGCAACGCGCCGAGGTGCGCGTGGCGCACGCTTAACTTATGCACATATCAGAGGTGGATACGGAGGTTAGACTTAAAGGTTGTAATACTTGTTTCTCCGTTTGTAAGCGATGTTCTTACTTTTATAACCTGTTCTGTTCTAGGTGAAATTGATGATTAAATTAAATTGAGCTCATTTTGTGTTTTATGATAACATAGTGTAATTTGTGTGTAAGGAGTTATTAATAGTCCTTTGTCAAAATTTAGATTTGCTTGTAGCAATTTTAAGTTATGTAGCCCAATGAGGCCGTGAAAACTGTTGTGAAATTTAAATAAATAAAATTTTAACTTTGCTCTTTGTGGTAAATTAAATATTCTTGACATAGGTATTATAGCACTTTCTTTATGAGCAGATTTTTTGAAAAACAGTAGAAACTATAAATGGATCATTTTTAATACAATTTTGGTACAGTTTGTAAGCAAGATTTGGGTCAATAAATGATTATGTTGAACCAGAATCGATTAAAAATTTTAAATTGTGCTCAGGGAGTATAACGTATGGTAATTCACTAGAGTTGGCGGTATTAATTGAGATAATTTCAGGATTTATGTCTGATCTTGGATCGACGGGTCCTGCTGAAAATTTCGTCCTCATAATATATCTGGTTAGTGTCGTCATAAGATTCGTCAACATTTTGGATGTCATAATCATTAATTGGAATCGATTCATCGATTTCATCTACTTCGGCATTATAAAGTTCCTCGGGAGTAAAATTTCTTTGTGTGGACCGATATTGAGTGGATGTCGAAGGTCCTTGTTGAAAATTGTTTGACGTTTGTCTAGTCACTACACTCATAGGAGTAGGATTTGGAAGAACTACGTTTGGATTTGGTTTAAAAACATTTTGATTTGGATTTTTGAATACTTGTGAATTTCTAAAGAACTTTTGAGGTGGATTGTTCATCCTTCGTTAAAATTGAATTGGTTGGGATGGAAAATTTTTATTCTGTTGACGAAATTGGTTATTTTGTGTTCGTGAATTAAACGAAGGAAATTGATTGCGATTATTAAATGGATATCTGGGAAAATTATTCACTGGTTTGGGAAAGTTATTTACAGGTCTGGGAAAATTATTTACTGGTCTGGTTTGTACAGGCGCCTGTTTAATAAAATTTTTACTTGTGAAATTTTGATAGTATTGTATATTTTCTTCCTGAATAATAAATTGCAACGCCTGGTTCATATCCATGGGACGCATACAACGAATTGTTTTGCCCATTGGTTCTGTTAGTCCTGATAAGAATGTTTCTAAAATAAGTTTACTGTACAGATCGCGTTTTAATATTGTTGCTTCTACTTGTTCTTCGTGTATATCAACATACGAACAAATTAAATTTAATATTTGCAAACATCGATCGAAAAATTGTTGTGGCTTTTCATTTGGAAATTGTTTTAACAAAACTAAATCTCTATTAAAACAAGCCTCATCGCGTTGATCTGCGAAATTTCTATATAAAGTATCTTTTAGCTCATTCCAAGTGGTAACACTTTGTATATTAACAACTACCTTTGCACTACCTGTTAATTTACCTATGAGCGAATTTAACAAATACACATTATGAAAATTGTTCGGGTTAGTAGCATCATAAAATGCCGTTATAATTCTGTCGCAAGTACTTAAAAATCTATTTAATTCATTTGGGTTTCCGTCAAATTGCGGAACACAGCTTAAATATTCTGGTTTAAATTGAGCCATTATTTGGTTCTCTGAGGTTAAACTTATTTTTGAATTAATTATTTGATTAGAAGTTTGAATGTTACTTTCTAGTATATGCAAAGAATTATTTTGAGGAATTGAAGGAAGATTTTTTACTTCGCCTGAGTCAGTTAAAGGTGATAAACTTAAATTTTCAAAAAGTGTTTCAAGGGACATCGAATTGTACTTACATTAATAGTGCTATGACTTTGGTCATAATTTTCCTAATATTTATAAGGAGACTGCAAATGGATTAGCTATTTTTTGTCTTCTCCAAATTACGTTTTCCTTGCAGAATGGGACGATGTGGTTTCTATTTTCGTGAACCGTTGTCGAAGTAATCCTTCACAGGCCTACGATAGACTGGGTTGCCTAATATTCGAGGAGCCACTCTGTTTTAGACACTTTAACTTTTCACAAAAAAATTTTTTTTTTGATAGTCGATTAATCGTTAAAACGAAAATTATTTATTCGATACACAATAATCCCGACTATCCTACCGACTGCGCCACTGATATATCCGATAATCCAGTCTCTTTTTAAAAATAATTATAAATTTTATTATAGTTTTATTTAATACATAAAACGATGTTTCAAGCTTGAAGTATAATTACTGACTGATGATAATGATTCTATATGAAACAAAAGGAATGAAGATGCTCCTTATCTTAGGATATCAGGTTACCCTGCTACGGCGAAAGATACTAACTCAGTGCCGTTCCTGTGGGAAGTGCTGATATAATTCAGGCGTTGGTGGCCACCTGCCCACATGTAGTTTCAGATTTCCAACTACATTTGAAAGAAAAGAACGCATATTAATTGATTATCCGAATAATCGGTTATTCGAATAACCGGTTTTTCAAATAAATGATTATCCGAATAATCGGTTATTCGAATTTTCGGGTATTCAAATAACTGATTAATCGAATAATCAGTTAATCGAGTAACCAGTTTTCGATTTTGTATAAAACTGCGAATAATCCAAAACCGATTAACCGGTTATCCAGAAAACCGATTTCAGCTGCCAGCACTAGTTTACACCCTTTATCCAGAAGGCGAAAATAGGTCCCATATTCTTTCATGAAACTGTAGTTGCGTTCTTTCTAACTGAGATCTCAGTTAATTTAAGTAGTTTCACGGTTACGGAGGCTACATCAAAAGAAATCATGCTTTTATTTATGCACTGTACCACTAAAACAGCTTATATTAGCAGAGATCTCAGAACGAACGCATCTAATAAATGCCGAAAGATATTGAACTCCAATTTTAGGACCATTTCTGGTTCAGGTTCATATGTTGATGAACTGGTTGATGATGAACTTAGTTCTTCCAGCAAGACTCCGTTAATATATTATTTTTAAATATTTGCCTTTATAACCTATTTACTTTTAAATTTACGCCATTAAGATTACATTTCTATTTTACTTGTTAACATTTACAGTGCACAAAATATTTTTGTACATGATATTATTTGGAACTCATTAAAATTAATATGATCTCTTCTCTAAAACCTGATGAATATGATACTCTGTCTTTAAATTAAATACCCCAGTTGTGGTTTATTTTTAATTTGAGTTTAACACCTACATTTAAAACTTACATAATTAAGATGACATTTTTATATTTCTTGTTAAAATTTACATCAAATATGTTTGTACTGATTAATATTAAGATTATTTACATAATATACTAATACTGATTATTATTAATATTAAATTTTTGTTACATTTGTCCTTTAACTCGAAACTAAAACGCCAATGGGCCTAAACTAGGAATTTTCTGCCCATGTAATACCAACTAGTGTATATTTGGTTGCCTAATGGTATCATATCCGTTTCTATCCCATACATTATTCTCTTTTTTATCCTTTTTGCACCCACATAAAGCTGGCTTTTTAATTAAATATTTTCCAATTATACGTTAGCAACATGTAAGTGCAACAGACAAAAAAGCTTGTGTTAAAAGAGAGCGGCCATTTAAATTAGATATTAGGTTGGTAACATACATAAAAAATAAACTTATTATTATCTATCGCTGGTACTTATCCTGGAAGGAATAGTAGTATTGTCTATCAGAAACGCATCGAGAGTACGGCAAATGACATACCATACTCATCAGCTTAAAGTTACCACCTTCTCATATGCTTCCTTTCTAGCACTATTTGTAGTGAGGCGTGCCGGCAAGAGAATAGAGAAGAAGGTGATGACTTTAAGCTGATGTGTGTTGTACAGTAATTGTTTATTGTAGTTTTACCAGATTGTAAAAGTGTGATTATCAAAAAATAACTATGAAGTTACCAGATTTTAGGAAAAATTACCAGATCTTCAAACAATACGCCAATATCCAAAAACTTTATTATACAAAAAAAAACAACAAAAGTAAAACAGTTACAAGTATATTGAATAAAAAACTTTTCAAATAATAACAATTGGCTGTCAAGTTCGACTTCAAAAATTATAATATCATCTTCATTTTCGTTTATATTTTTGTATATTATGGAATTTTATAGATATGAAATCATTTTTTGCATTTGGTAAACTTTAGACAATTTTCTCGCATTCTGAATGTAATAAAATACCATTAACTGTGTTCGTCATTAATTTATTTCTGGTTTTATTTTTGATTAAATTAAGTTAACCTTTGAAAATATGATTTCATATGTAGCACTGAGCGCAGTTGGCACTCAATGCAGAAGAGGGGCAGAGCTCTCATTTTTTGTGCAGTGTAGCATTTATTTTATAAATTATAAAATAAATGGGCGTAGCCGCATGAACAAAGTCTCGCATTGCCGTAGATGTCGCCACAAGTTCATCACAATTTGTAAAATGAAACAATATTCATTGCATATTATGTATTTTATATGAAACTATTAGAATACTAGACTGTGAAATAAAACAAATGTGAGTCTTTGATAGTTTATTAATAATTATTTGATAAGTTTTAAATGGCACTGTCTTTATAGACGAGATGTCTACGTATAACTAACTATTAAAATCCCTAGTACAAAGAACTTAATTTGTCAGCATTCTCACGTTCAAGTGAAGTACGATAACATAAACACTTCTTATCGATGTTTATATAATAATAATATTGACTGTACTTCTATTCAAAATATATTAGTTTTTGTAACATAAAATATATGGGTTTGCCAACACGCCCCCTCAAAAACTAATCATCCTATCCAAAATTTAACAAATCAAATATACTTATAAATAATTAAGACAGGCCATATCTGGGTAAACTAATAAGGTCACATAGTCCAGCATTTGCTGCAAGGATTGGGGAAAAAAACCAGAATAAAAACCCAATCAGACTGTATCGTTACAACCTAAACCTAGTCCTATTCTTAATTGTAGAAATTTGCTTCCTGGCAATGGTTTCGTTAGTATATCAGCCAGCTGCTCACTTGTTGGAATATGTTTTAACATTATTACTTTCTTTTCAACTTGTTCTCTCAAAAAATGATATTTTATATCTATATGTTTAGATTTCTTATGATTTGTTGGATTATTTGCTATACTAATGCATCCATTATTATCTTCATAAATTATTATTGGTGCTGTAAAGTTAAAATTAAGAGTGGTTGCTAAGGACTTTAACCAAAGCGCTTCACGCACGGCCTCGAAAAGAGCCATATATTCAGCTTCAGTAGATGATGCAGCTACTGATGCTTGTCTTTTTGTATTCCAACAAATTACACAAGTATCATATAATTTAAATAAATATCCCGTTGTACTTTTTCTATCTATATCATTACCACCCCAGTCGGAATCTACATAACCAGATAAAAAATTATTAAATTTATTTCTCTTATAGATTAATTTCATTTCTAATGAACCCTTGATATATCTTAAAATTCTTTTTAGACATTGCCATAATTCTTTATTATTTTTGTTTACATATCTACTTAGAATGTTTATAGATACACACAAATCCGGTCTAGTACATAACATGACATACATTAAACAACCGACAAGATTACGACAAGGGGCATCGTATTTCACATCTGAGTTTAGTGCCTCATAGTTTAACTTATTTGGAAGTGGTGTGCTGACAGCATTACAATCTTGCATGTTAAACTTTTCTAATACTGTCTTTAAATATGCACTCTGGTCTAATGAAATTATAGTATCATTTCTCTCTATTCTAATACCTAAGAAATATTTGATATCTTTTAAATCTACCATACAGAATTTATTCATTAAATAGTGTTTAATACTATTCATTGTATTAATATCTAAGGTGACGATTACTACGTCATCCACATAAAGCAACAAATATATATTTTTATATACGTTACCTCTGTTTAATATATATATATATATATACAACGGTCAACTGTAGAATTTTTAAAGCCTTTTTCTAGTAATGCTTTTTCAAATAATTCAAACCAGCACCATGCTGACTGTTTTAAACCATAAATTGCCTTATGTAGTTTACAAACTTGACTACTTTTACATTTAATACCTTCCGGCATCTTCATGTAAATATCCTCTTTTAATACACCATTTAAAAAGGCAGTCTTTACATCCATGTGGTGGATTAGCAGTTTAAATTGATTGGCTATTGACAAAAGAAACCTGAAACTTGATATTCTTGCAACCGGTGCAAAAGTTTCATTATAATCCATTAAATACTGCTGACTAAAACCACGTGCAACAAGCCGTGCTTTATATTTTGATGGATTTCCATGTTCATCATGTTTCAATGTGAATATCCATTTACAAGCAACAATGTTTTTATTACTTGGTTTTTTTTTCAACTAAAGTCCAAGTTTTATTTAAAATTAAGGAGTTAAATTCCTCCTGTACAGATTTTTTCCAATAAACCTGATCAGTTTTGTTACTGATATCTTGATATGATGTTGGAATTTGACAAACTAAAGATTGTGCAATTAAAAAATAATCACCCTGTAATTCATTTTCATTATAAGAAATACTCGGAAGTTTTTGAATGCGTTCCTCCTCCTTGGCTCAATATTTATATCATCATAATTATTACTGTCAGAATAATTATTAGGTTTTTCTCCTAATTTATTAGTTTGTCTTTGCCTATCTGATTTACTTGTATCAGATTTTAACTCCGTATCATATTCAGCAAATTTTCGCTTTATACTATCTGATTTACTTATATCAGATTTATATTTTACTACTGACTTTGACAATTTGTCAGATGCGTCAGTTTTAACCACATTACTATTTGCTTTAGTACTATCAGATTTATTCTTTATTACTGACTTTGACATTTCGTCAGGTGCGCCAGTTTCATTATTTTCATTTTTCAATTTTGGTCTTGACTGTAAAAAAAAAATTTTCTTCATCGACAATAACATCTCTAACAGTAATAAATTTTTCAGAGTCCACATCCCACGCTTTATATCCATTTGAGACATACCCTACTAAAATAGCCTATTTTGATTTTTCATCAAATTTTGACTTTTTGTTTTATTATGTACATAAATGGTAGAACCAAAGACTCTTAAATATTTTAAACTTGGCTTTTTATTATGCCATAATTCGTATGGTGTTTTTGCTAGTATAAGTGCTTTAGTAGGAGTTATATTTATTAAAAATGTGGCAGTAACTACCGCCTCTCCCCAAAATGTTTTTGGTAAATTAGCACCGTTCACCATGGCACCAGTTATTGTTCTAATCATTCGTTCAGCTACACCATTTTGTTGCGGGGTTCGTGGTACTGTTAAATGATAGCTAATACCTTTTTTTTATGCAATATTCTTTAAAATCATTGGACAAATATTCTCCATTGTCACAATATAAATTGACCAATTTGGTATTAAAATGAGCTTCACTCTTTGCAATATAATCTTTAAAAACTGAAAACACATCAGATTTATATGCTATTAAATATGTAGCACAATAATGAGTGTATTGATCAACAAAAATTACAAAATAGTTTTTGTTATTTATTCCCGGAGGAGTGATTGGGCCGCAAACATCCGAATGAACAATAAATAAAGGGCGTTGTACATTACTTTTATTTTTTACTTTTGCAAATGGCAATCGCGCTTGTTTACCGTTTATACAAGCTTCACATAAATCGTCAGTGGGTATCAGTTGATTAAGTTCAACAATTTCATTAATCATTTGTTTGTTCTGTAATTCTAAAAATTTCGATTTACTGATGTGACCTAACCTTTAATGCCACAAATTATATTTATTTATTTTCGCACTGTATATTTGTGCATCAGAGTTTGTGAGCTTTCTTAGAATTTTAAATTCGACAGTTATTAAACTATTTAAAAGCTTACCTTTTATTACTGCCTTACCACCTTTAAGCACTTCAACACCTTTTTCATCAAAGACAACAGACAGCTTTGCCTGCTAGTTATACACCGGACTTCCTTAGAGACGCACTTTATCCCCAGACGATAACGACTTCCCTTCGTGATAAAGCCATTAATATATATACCCTTTAGATTAGAATAAAGTCAGATATATTTTAACTTTAAGCCGGAGCTGTTGTATCTCCGTTTTGTACTATTTGTAATTTAGTAAATAAAATTGTTTTTTAAAAACTAAGTTCCTCTGACAAAACGTATAACTGGCGCTGCGAACAGGATAGTGCAACAAGAAGAAGTTGAGGCAACAAACAAAAAGTGCTATTCGAAATCTTCCTGGTGGATTTCAATCCTTTGTGTACTATTCACCTGGCTTACGTTCCTTCAGTGAACACCTCCGAAGAATCTCCTTCAGTGCAGACCTTCGTTGGACGACTCCTTCAGCGAGTGCGAGAAAATAAGGCATCAACACGACACAGAAGACTCAGGGTTTGGCAATGCTATCTCCCATCATCTTCCTGTAAGTAGATCACCTTATCCTCATTTTTAATTTAGAATTAAGTAGTGTGACCATTGACGTTTTCGTCAAAAAGTGTAATTTTCATGTCAAAAAACAACGTAAATATAGAGATTATTGAAAATAAAAATTTCAAATTTTCCCCGTATAAAATACGTAAAGAGCAAAAATCATTTAGTGAAAATATCAATTTAATTTCAAACTCAAGCGCGAGTTCTAGTTTAGAAATATTAGACAGTATAATTTTTGGAAAGTCCTAGAGAAATCGCGCTAGAAAACATTGACAGCATGGCTGCAATTACTACCAGTGATATTTCAGAATTATTAAAAACTTTACCAATATTTAACCACAACGACAACCTACCGTTATTTATTACTAAAGTAGAAAAACATATTAGTACGCTAAATAAATTTGCCTTAACACCATTCCAAAAAATTTTAATTCATGAAAAAATATTAGAAAAAATCAAAGGTCTTGCCGCATCTAATGTTTATTCAGAAAACACTGACGATTGGCCTGATACTAAAGCCGCGTTAATAAAATATTACGGAGACCAAAGAGATCAAAATTTATTAACATCCGATTTACGACAAATTAAACAATTTTCAAACGAACCCATTGCGCAATTTTACCACAGAATCATAGAAGCTCAAAATTCGTTAACCCAATATTATCAAATTCACATCGAAGATGAAAATACTAGAATTTACAAAATTAACGAAGCAAAAACGCAAGCTTTAGAACAATTCGAAGCCGGTATTCGAGAGCCTTATCGTTCAATGCTATCAAACACACCAGCCGATAATCTTGAAAATGCTTTATTAAAATGTCAACACTACGACAACAAACATACGTTTATTAGGCAATTACATTTTTTCTAATTCAAGACCGACACAAAATATACAAACATCGCGTATCAATAACACCCCACGTATTGTTAATCAGCCTCAAGCACCCCGTACTGTAAGTGAACCTGCACCGTTCAATTATAACACAAACCACTCACAGCAGGTTAGCAATAACTTTAATAATGCGAAACCATTTGGGGATATTAACAAACCAATCCCACAAAGAAACAATTTCCCAACAAACAGACAAGTATTCGGCCCACCGCAACGCACACAAGTGCAAAAGCAAAATTCTCATAACATTTATAAACCAACGCCTATGTCAGTACAATCAAGCATAAAACTGCCTTCTAGAAATTTTCAAACTTCATCCCATCGACCAACATTTGTTTCTCGAGAATTACATAATATGGAAGCCGAAAATTTCGAAACTGACGAACAATTCTACTGCTATGATGAAAGCGCGAATATAAGCAACGCGGAAATTGAGCCTAACTATGTAGACACCCCAGAAAATGATTATCACAATATCGAACCAGATCAAAATTTTCAAACACTTGCCTCAGAACCGCCACCATCGATCTAAATAATATAAGCTACGGTTCAAAACTACCCTTATTTTATTTACCTGACAAAAACTTAAAAGTCTTAATCGATACAGGTGCAACCGATTCGATTATTAACCCTAATAAAATTAGAAATTTCAGGCAACATCTTTTTCAAGAACAATTTCATGTAACAGGCTTACACAAAACTATTCATTCTGACCAAAACCTAAAACTTAAATTATTAGAAGAACTAGGAATAAATAATAACATAAAAATACGCGTAATTCCCTGGCATGAATGGTTCGACGTATTAATAGGTTCAAAAGATTTAGATAAACTAAATGCAAGCATAAATTACAAAGACAAAAGTTTACAAATTAACGACACCTTAATACCTTTTTATCTTGAATACAACGACATGCAATTAAATCTCAACTCAATTATTACTAACGAGATACTAATACCTACAAGTATAGAGTACGGCGAAATTTACATTCCCGAAACCACGCTTGAAAATGGAATTATTATTCCAGAATGTCTCGCCATTACTCAAAACGGTTTTGCAAAAAATCCCATTAGAAAACTCACAAGAAATTGAAATTAATTTTAAAGAAAGAATTCAGGTTCTACCAACAAATTGTTTTGAACAAGTAACACCCGAAAATGAAATTCACAAATTAAAATTTGCAGATATCATTCGAACAAAGCATCTAAACGATGAAGAAAGACAAAAAATTATTGACCTTTGCTATAAATTTAAAGATTGCTTTTATAATGAAAATTGCGACCTAAGTTTTACTAACCAAGTCAAGCATAATATTAGAACAGTCGATAATGAACCAATTTTCACTAAGTCCTTCAGACATCCTAGGAACATGCAGGAAGAAATTCAAAAACAAATCGAGAAACTATTACGCGATAAAATCATCAGACCCAGCATATCACCTTACAGTTCACCTGTATGGATAGTGCCGAAAAAAGCTGACGCCTCGGGTAAGAAAAAGTTTCGCATGGTAATCGATTATAGACGACTAAATGAAAAAACTGTCGAGGACAAATATCCTCTACCAAAAATCGAAGAAATCTTAGATAATCTTGGCAAATGCACGTACTTTACAACTCTCGATTTAGCACAAGGGTTTCACCAAATCGAAATGAGCCCCGAAAGTATTGAAAAAAACAGCTTTCACGGTAAACAATGGACACTATGAGTACCTGCGCATGCCATTTGGCCTTAGAAACGCCCCCGCGACATTCCAGAGAATGATGGACAATGTACTTCGCGAATTTCAATATAAGACATGCTTTGTTTACATGGACGACATTGTCATTTTTTCAAAATCACTACAAGATCATATTTACCACCTGAAACAGATATTTCAAAAGTTGCGCGAGACAAACTTAAAAATCCAATTAGACAAAAGCGAATTCTTACGAAAGGAAGTTTCCTTCCTAGGACACGTAATCACACCCGAAGGTATAATCCCGAACCCCGTAAAAATCGAAGCTATAGAAAAATACCCCATACCTAGAACAACCAAAGAAATAAAATCGTTTCTTGGTTTAGTAGGATATTACCGCAAATTTATTCCCAATTTTGCAAAAATGACCCAACCAATTTCAAAATGTTTAAGGAAACTAGAAAAATCGACATTAATAACCCCGACTACAAACACGCTTTTCAATCGGCCAAAGAAGCAATTATTAACTCACCTATTTTAGCATATCCCGATTTTGATAAACCATTTGTATTAACGACAGACGCTAGCAATGTAGCAATAGGATCCGTGCTTAGCCAAAACAATAGACCTATCGCATATTACAGCCGGACTTTAAACTCCGCCGAAAAAAAATTATTCAACTATTGAGAAAGAATTGGTCTCAATTTTGAATTCATGCAAGCACTTCAGACCATATCTATTCGGGAAACGATTCACCATTGAAACTGATCACAATCCCCTCGTTTGGTTAGCGAAAATCAAAGAACCAAATTCGCGACTAATCAGATGGCGTTTAAAACTTGAGGAATTCGATTTCGAAATAAAATACAAAAGAGGCAAAGAAAACTACGTAGCCGACGCCCTATCACGCATAGAAATAAATATTAACGAAACCGAATCAATAATCCCTCAGATTAATGAAGTCCCAAATTTAAATGACGTAGAAAATATATCCATCGAAGACTTGATTAACGACCCCTCGTTAGACAATAATCCCGAGTACGAAAACGTAGTAGTAGACCTCCTAGAGACTTGTCATTCAATAAACAATGATGACAACGGCCTAGTCGTGCCAATTTCAGAGCTACCCGTAAACCATTTTAAAAACCGCATAATTATCCTCGTGGATAAGACACTAGACGAACTAGTTACAGAAAGACAATACCTATTTGAAAAATCAAAAACACAATTAATAATTAAAATTCCCACTATAAATGTAGACGAATATATTTCGGAAATATGTAGAAATTATATAGGCCCGAATACTCCATACTGCCTATACATACCTGACGAAAGCTTGAAAAAAACAATGTTTAACTATTTTCAAACAAAACTTAAACAATAGTGTAAAAATGACCATTTCTAGTCAATATCTAAAAGATATAATTCAGTCGGAGGAACAGAAAGATATCATTTTAAAATATCACAATGAAACACATACTGGCATAACTGAAACTTATAACCATTTAAAACAAAAATATTATTTTCCAAACATGAAAAAACACGATAACATCATACATTAATAAGTGCGAATTATGCTTACAATCAAAATACGAAAGAAACCCGTACGACCCCAAACTTAAAGGACCCATGATTCCGAGTAAACCTTTCGACACGATTCACATTGACACTTTTACATACCAAAGCTCTAAATTCCTAACCATCATCGATGCATTTTCAAAATACGCACAAGCATACCATGTTAAGAGTATTAGTGCCCCAGAAATATTAAATAAATTAAGACATTATATCTCACACCACGACCGACCTAAACGAATAGTTTGCGACCAAGGTACAGAATTTAAAAACAACACGGTATCAGAATATTTAGAACTTTTAGGAATTGAATTACATTACACCACAAGCTACAACCCCAACTCTAACGCATTCATAGAGAGATTACACTCTACTTTACTTGAAAGATTAAGAACAATAAACCTTAAAAACCCACGCGAATCGCCGGAAAATCAAATGATTACCGCAATTTGGATATATAACCAATCTATCCACTCAAACACGGGACACTCCCCCTTTTCAATACTATATGGCCCTTACCAACATGAAATTAGTTTTTCATTAGATCAAAACATTTACGAGAATTATAATCAAAAGCGAAAAAGCGAATTACAACCTTTTATCGAAAATATTTACACAAAGGCAAAATTAAAAGAACAAAAGGCTCTAGATAAACAAAACTCAAAGAAAAACGACACACAAATCAATTTATCCAATAATTCAGATATTTATGTAAGAACAGACAACAGAGGAAAAATTCCCAAAGACACCCCCATATACAAGAAAAAGAAAATAATTGACTGTACCGACAATACGATAACCACGTTACAAAACAAAAACCAATTAAGTAATATTAATGTAAGAAAAATCAAAAGACTAAGACGAGATCCTTGTCCACAGGTCCACCATCTTGGTAGCACAGACTCTTCAGATAATACCGATTCAGACTAACGGATATTACCAGGAAAACCTAGGATTAGCAAAAACCCTTAATTTCTATCATAAAATTTATTTCTCCTATGACCTCTCAATTTTAAATAAGCGATTTCAAAGATTAAAAAGTAATATACAAAATTTCATACATTCAACAGAACCATCGAATTGGCCTAATCGCGCTAGTTGCATACAACTACAACGCGAGCTACAAAACATTGAAATTAAAGTAAATAAACTAACCACCACAACACAAAATAACAACTTTGTGCGACCAAAAAGAAGTTTAATTGACGGTTTAGGCAAAATAATTAGATTCTTCACAGGAAATCTCGACCAAGATGACCTAAATGACATAAACAAAAACGTTGAAATTCTCTATAAAAAATCAAAATTCTATAAACAAAAAACTATCACAAAGTGTAACGCTATTCTCGAAGATCACTGATAAATTATACGATGAATTAAGAATCCTGGAACTTAACCAAAATTATACACTATCAATAATGTCAAATTATAAATCTCAAAACGAACAGCTATATATTATTCAAATACAACGGGATAATCTAAAAGCGTTCGAAAATCAGGTTGATATTCTCACTAGAACCATCACTCTTGCTAATAATAACATTCCGAATTTAGAAATAATTACACTAAAAGAGTTAAATGAAATTCACTTAAACCTTTTATCAGCATACGACAAAGGTGCACTTATGTCCTATGATTTAACGCACCCATTCGAAATCTTACAGCACACGCAATTCGGTATAATAGCGATCGATACATCTTTGGTCATGGTACTTAAAATTCCCATCCTAAATCCTACCCATTATAAATTATCACAGATATACCCTGTTCCAAATAACCAGTCGATAGTATTGATACCACCTGCCAAACATTACCTAGAAAATGAAGCCGAAATAAGATGGGCTGACAAAAGCCAACCCACTACACAAGTATATATATGCCAAATATCGCACGAAGACACCTGTAATTTACAAAATATCAAAAACTGCGAATTTACAAAAACAATCAATACAAATGCCTACAAGCTTATAACCAATGGACTATTAACCAGCTTCTCTAAGAAAAAAGAAATTATTGAAAAATGCCAAAATGTCATAATACGACGCGGAATTATTCACAATAATATAATCCTGTCAAATTGTTCCATAATTATTGACAAGAACTTGATAAGCACTAACAACATAAAATTCAAGATAACAGAGAATCCAGTAGTTAATATGGAATTCCCTCAGCCAGAAACAAAAATCTATCTCCAGTCGACCCATTTAGAAAATATACAAAAGCTGAAAACGATTTACAACCCCTGGAGCGAGAACACATACTTGAAGCCCCCGAAGTCAACGTTGCCCACATTACAGCCACGATTGTCTTACTTATTTTATGTATAACAATACTTGTTTTCTTATGTATTTTTAGGCAACGACTCAGACAACTACTTTGTGCAAAAAGGCACCTCATTAAACTTGACCCTCAAGAATTCAAGGTCCTACAAGCCAAATATAACCTGGATCCCGAACAAGCCCTTGACGAGGACGTCAAAATCTAAGGATGGAGGAGTTATACACCGGACTTCCTTAGAGACGCACTTTATCCCCAGACGATAACGACTTCCCCTTCGTGATAAAGCCATTAATATATATACCCTTTAGATTAGAATAAAGTCAGATATATTTTAACTTTAAGCCGGAGCTGTTGTATCTCCGTTTTGTACTATTTGTAATTTAGTAAATAAAATTGTTTTTTAAAAACTAAGTTCCTCTGACAAAACGTATAACTCTGCTGCATCCTCTGAACAGATAATAAGTTGTACGGGACATCTGGGCAGTAGTAAACATTGTCAAGAACAGCGTTGACACCCAAGTTGCTAATAGCTTTGATGGTCCCCTTCTTTGTTGCGGTTATGAAGACATCCTTTTTCGCTACTGAGATTTTTAAGGGTTCCGTTAGGACAGTGAATTCCATGAAAAAATCATCTCTGTTAACCAGGTGGTCAGATGCTCCAGAGTCCAAAATAAATGTTATTATATTTGTGGTAAGATTCTGTTGTTCTTCCAGTCATGAAAGCAAAACTTGGATTTTCACTTGCTGAGCTTGGTTCATTTAGTTGTATTGTTTGTACTGTTCGTTTTCGGTTTTCATATTGATGCTGGGTGCGTTTGTAATAAATACAATTTTTCTTTAAATGCCCTTTTCGTCCACAGTGATAACATTTTATAAAGTGAGATGTCGAAGGTTTCTTTGTAAATTTATTTGAATTTATTTTATTGTTTTTGTATCGATAAATTTTCGTTGGTTTATCGAAGGTTTTAGAACGATTAGGACTTTCACAATTAGCTTGAAGTACTTTAGCACTGATATCCTGACTTTTACCTTTCAATTTAACTTCTTGATCTAATAGTCTGATCTTAACAAACGCCAAAGTTAAATTATCCTCCGACAATGTCTCAAGAGCTGTTATGACTCCGTCGTAACAGGAAGAAAGTGTTAATAATAAATGCGACACTTTATCCGTTTCTTCTAATTTCGCACCAGCTGCCATCCAGATTCTGTAATATATTTTTGGCGGTATACTCGGGTTTAGCGAATCCAAGAAATGAATCGGCAAGATACTCAATAATTGTATTTTTAGCAGTATTCTCGGCACTATACCATTCAGCAGTTGGTTCCTCTGGGATTTCATTGTCTAGTACATGAATCGCACTTAGTTCTGTAAATAAAGCACGAAGTCGTAACTTCCAGACACTGTATCTTTCGCCGTCAAAAGCTTTTATATTTCGTCGCACTTTTATGTTATCCATTTCTATATATTTTTAAACACAAACGGCACTTAATTTATTGCACAGCATTAATTTCACAGTCTTTTTAGTTTGTTTTATTTACTACGTATTCTGGGCCCATAACCTATTAGAATACTAGACTGTGAAATAAAACAAATGTGAGTCTTTGATAGTTTATTAATAATTATTTGATGTTTTAAATGGCACTGTCTTTATAGACGAGATGTCTACGTATAACTAACTATTAAAATCCCTAGTACAAAGAACTTAATTTGTCAGCATTCTCACGTTCAAGTGAAGTACAATAACATAAACACTTCTTATCGATGTTTATATAATAATAATATTGACTGTACTTCTATTCAAAATATATTAGTTTTTGTAAAATATATGGGTTTGCCAACAGAAACGAATTAGTTATTGTTCAAGGTGTAAATAATTTTATAAAAAGTGACATTCCCAAAAAATTATCATAGGTTATGGCAAACTGTAGATTTTGGTAATTACCAGGCATCTGGCAACACTGTTGCTTATTCTATTTATAACAAACTGAGTGTAGAAAGGGAAGGGATCAGATGTGGGAGGGATAGGATGAGGCATACCAGATCACATGTGGAAGGGATACGATGAGGTGTGCCTTTGTTACTTCGCAAACATAATAACGTATAAAAAGGCAACAGTGATGAATAATAGTCTCTCTGTCACATACATGATTTTGTTATTTTTATCCTTTATGCACACACCCAAAGCAGGCTTACTAACTAATCTTTTTTCCAATAGTGTACAACAAATAATATACAGCTGGATGCATTTGAAAGCTTAAAATTTACCAATTGCAAAAATAGTATGAATCATGATGATGTCACGCTGATATCACAACAACTAGTTGGTTCCGGTGCGTCGAACTGAGAAGAAAATTAACAGTGTTGTAGTATAAATTTAGTGTTAATCTCCAGATGACGCCAACTTTGTTGACGAAACGCGCCAATTAAAACAATATCGAGTGTTGATGTTTTGTGAATACTACTTCGTTACACAAAGATTAAAACCCACTTCATAATAAATATATAATTAATAATGTGTGTTGCAATATGTGCAATTAATACCTATTATATCAGACTTTATTTATTGATATTTAACACTGACGTAGTTTTCCATCACCAAAACGCCATATACTGCACTCGACGCGCGTTTCGCCAAGTTGGCATCATCTGAAGATGATTAAAACTTTGTCTAGTGCAGTAAATGGGGTTTTGGTGTTTCGTGGAAAACTACGTCAGTGTTATCTTCACATCAAAGGTTCCAACCCATTTCAGAACTATTGATATTTTTATGTCGATTCTTTATTATTCCCATCCTGTAAAAAGAATATGTTCTGTTGGATGGTGTAAAATAGAACAAAAAATATCCATTTCTATTTATTAACCGGCGCGGTGGAGTAGTTGGCTAAAGCTAGAGCATCCGATGGCAAGTGTGACTAGATAATCTCTCCATCGTCCTGCGGGTTCGAATCCCGCCACCGGCATTGGCAATATCGGTGGGAATGGTTGTGTCTGCGTTTTTTCATAAGTGCAACCCTCGGCCGAGCAGCTTTGGCTTTGGATTCGGGGGTTGTCTAATTTCCGTTGGTGTTTATATTTTCTAAGTTAGGTTAACTGATATCGAAACTTGGCGAATACCCTATTGGAAAACTCACGTGTCACTCTTACTGAATTTTACCGGATTTCGGGAAACTGACACCCTCTATTAGAACATCTCTTAGCACCTCTCTCGTTTAGCCGTAAAAATTGCGGCCACGCATGTATTATCTGGTGTGTGCGTGCGTGCATGTAAATATGTATGAAATCAACGAAAAAAATATATATAACTAAGATTTGTAATTACTATTATATTATACAACCTCTGCAGGTACCAAATATCCAGAAAATTCAGCACTTCTCTGTAAAATACGTCCTATACCCACAGAAATGGGTCTCAATCTTAATGATTCCTTTAAGACAGCTTTAGCATAGGTAGCTTGTCGTAATATATCATCACTAACAGGACTATCCTTTGAAGGCAATAATTTGCACGATTCCTTATATAAATTAATTTGAACATCTGGATTTTTAGCCAAATAGTACAAAAGAAAGCTTGTAGTGTATGTTGTCTAAAACAAATTATATTTTATATATTCTATAAGTGAGATAATTTACAGCTACATACAGTATCTATTCCTGCTAATAAAAAGTCACAAACAATACCTATTAAATCTTTAAAATCCAATTCTGGTGACGATAAATATGTTTCTAATAGAGTTGAAGGAATCCTTTGGTCTTTTTCACTAAGTAGAGAAATGTTTAATATTAGCAAATCCATGGCTACTCTAAAAAAATAAAACAAAAATTACATATTGCTTTGGTTGAAATTTATATCATTCTTTTTACAAATTGACTAAACATATTTTTATGACTTTATAAGATTCACTTACTCTTCCATATATTCCTGAGATTTTTTGAGCTTCCTATATAAAGGGGTATCAAATATTTTCCATAATTGCGGTCCATTATCTGTTTTTAATATACACGAATTTGTTTCCAAAGCAGCACTGATCAATCTAGATGTTCTTGAATATTCTTCATGTTCTTTCTTTGAAAAGCTGTTTAATCGTATATTCAAAGTAGTTTGACCAATTACTAGAAGTTATAATATATTTTAAAATATGTTGTCGCTGTATATAACACACAAACACGCACCACACCCACATACACTCACAGGGGCTACTTGAAATAATTAGTTTATTATCGAAGTTAGATGAAAACTCTTTAATACAACTTTTAGATAATTTGCATCGCCATCTAGATAAAAACTATTGTAAATATCAGTTCAAGATTTACGGTTTTATATACGAGGAAAAACTGAAAAATTAAATTTTTTATACACCTACAACTTTTTATGTAAACGATTATTTTTTAAAGAAAGTCGATTGCAAAACTGTGTTTTCTAAAAAGCCAATGACACCGTTCTTATGTACCTTCTTCTTCTCTAACAAAAAAAAATATAATAATTATGAAAATCAAAGGTGGCTATTGTAATAGTTAAATTTAATAATTTAACGTTACAAGGTAAATTTCCTAAATAGCTACGATAAATATTCTAAAAGAAATTATGATGGTTGACTAGTATACAACCCCGTAATACATACACCAAGGTGGTTGTAAGGTTGCTTAATATTTAAAATATCGCACTGTCATAAAAGTAAAATTTTTAAAGTTTAAATATAAATTAAATAATATCCAATCTAGTAAATAATTATGCTTTATTCTTTAACTCGATATCAGGAGAGTTATTGTGTAACTCTCCTGACATCGATTATTAACATTATTATTCTGACTTCATTATTTTTTAACCCACGTTTTAATTAATGCATCATGTTATATATGTTAAGACCTATTGACCGCAATCAAAATAAAATAGCTTTCCCATGACAAATAAGGATAAGCAAAATGTATAAATACAAATCGAAATGTAATAATCATTCAGTTGTAAACTTATATCCAATCAAGTAAAATCATAAAATAAAAGTAGTTGTACAATTACTTGCAAAGTGGTGTTTTATTGTTGTGAAGTGTGACTTTGGGAAATGCACCCATAACTGGCGCAGTCGCTATTTCAAGAGTCAGGCATTCCAGAAAAAGAAACCTCCAGGAGAATCTCAAAAAAGGAAGACTATTGAAGTCACACCTCTGTAAGGTATCCTCAGAAGATTTGTTGATTGGAAGAAAATAACCCTTTTTTTGGAAAAGGCGTTAGTTTCAAACATTTGGACTCTCATAACTTAACCCGTAAATCTTTCCTACCTACTTCTCATTGACTAAGATTGGTATTTTGTTTTTGCAACTCAAAAATAAATTTTGACTGTATTTCAAAATTTATCATTAATAATGTTTTGACTGTATATAAAAAAATTATTGCACATAAAATTTTAAATGCGTATTAAAATTTTATTGCATAAATTCTAACTAAATATTAGAAATTATTACTTCCAAGTTTTAACTAAATATTACAATTCACTATTTTTTTAAATTTTCTGTTGAAAATTAATACAGATACTTTAAATGAAAATGCAAGTGGAATATGACTAATCTTGAATTATTTAAGATGTTCGTGGATGTTATACCGCGATTTGATGGAAACCCATCAGTTTTGAATGACCTTTTGTTAGCATGTAACGAATTAGTACCAACATATGGTTCGGAAAATAATGATTTACAAAACAAATTCATATTGCGAGCCATCACAAGCATGTTGTATGGCCAAACCCAAATCAACATTGCTTCTCACCTTGAAATTAAAAATTGGTCAGAAATAAAATCAATTTTAACAAATAAGACTTCCACTAATTCTTTAAAATTTTAAGAAATTAATCTCATTTGGAAACAAAATAATACGGTATCAATCACTCTTGATATCTAAATTAAATGAAAGTTCAGAACCACTAGAAGTAAAACAGGCTATGTGTAGAATATATCAACAATTCAGTTTAGACACATACGTATGAAATTTACCATCAAACTTTAAACACATGGTACGAACTAAAGATAATTTAATGGATGCTATTTATTACCTTCGCAACAAAGGAAGAATAATTTCAAATTTATAGCAGGACTGTTACTCCATAAACAAATAATTTACCATTTAACAACCTAATTACACCATTTGGATTTTACAGACGACCCCCAGAACACCTACCTACCGAATGTAACATATCATTAACTACCACCTCCCTATCATATATAAAATTAAAACAGCCGCCAATTAAATTATTGCTAGACACAAGAAGTTCTAAAACAATATTAAAACCCTCTGTAGTAAAAGATTATTGTTCACAATTTATAATTAACAAACCAGTAAAAAAAACAGAAGTAGGACAAAAAGTAGTAAATAAACAAGCAATCATTCCCACATTTCCAGAATTTAATACTAATCAAAATTTTAATGTAATTTTATACGACTTTCATGAATTCTTTGATGGAATATTAGGATTCGAGGACATAAAAAAATTACAATTGAATATTTCAATATCTAATAAGTTAATATAATATAATAAGCTTAGCCAATTACCTTTCAAATTCGATAAACCTTTAATTATTCAAGGTCATGAAATAAAACAAATTACGGTCCCAACAAACATACCAAATAACACAAACTTACTCCTAAAACAAATAAAAAATACAGACTACCACATTCCTAACACAATAACTTTAGTTAACAATTAACACATAACATTTGAATTATACAATTACAACTCTTTTTCAATCTCCTTTGATCCAACAAACTTAAGAATTTCATAATTAAAAAACTATGACCTTTATGAACACTCATTATCAAACACACAAGATAGCATTAACGCCCCACACATAAACACACTTCTAAGAACACAACATTTAAATGAAGAAGGAAAAAGCCGTCCTTTGCAAAAAATATGTTGATATTTTTCAAGAATCACACGATAAGTTAACGTTTACTAATGCGGTCAAACATGAAATTAAAACCACAGATCAACCAATTTATAACAAAAATTACAGGTACCCTTACATACACAGAATAGAAGTACAACGGCAAATTAAAGAAATGTTATACAACGGCATCATCAGACCATCACAAAGTCCTTTTTCATCTCCCATTTGGATAGTGCCAAGAAAGTTAAATGCTAGAGGAAAAGCGAAATGGAGACTAGTCATTGACTATCGGAAACAATGAAAAAACGGTACAAGATCGGTACCTCATACCAAATATTTCCGAAATCCTTGATAAATTAGGACATTGTTCTTATTTTTCAACGATAAATCTAGCCTCGGGATTTCACCAGATTGAAATGCAGCCACGGAGAAGACAACCTTCTCAGTAGACAATGGACACTACCAATTTACTAGAATGTCTTTTGATAAAAAAATGCACCCGTTGCCTTCCAACGATGAATGGATAAGGTACTAAAAGAGTTACAAAATAAAATATGTCATACAGGATCGGCTAAAACCCCCACTACAGGGAAACACAGAGACTTATTTCTATAAACCTAGCAAAGTACTTCTAAACTTTTTTTATGTTCAAACTTCGTTGAGGATCGGTAAGCGTCGCGACGCCTAGAAAATTTTTTAGTACAGGAAGTTTGAAAATTGTTATTCTAGTAGTATTAATTAGACTTTTTGTTTACCCTTTAAATAAGTAGTTTTTAAATTATAGCAATATTTATATCAAAACCGTCACTTTTAATAATCACATTGAAAAATTAATATAGTAGGCTTTTGTTATAATTTGATAATTTCAACACGTCACCGCAGCAACCGAAATTTTTATTTTTGTTATATTCTTTTGTAAAAAAAAAAATATTATGGTTCAATACATATGCCGAAAACGAATTTTATTTACGGTAATTGGCAGAACCAAGGGAGCAAGACCACAGGCTACGTCCCAACCGAAAACTCCAGTCCTAACGTTTTTAAATTTAAAGAAAAATGCTACAATTGGAAGCGAGAAAGGCAAACTTGACTTTGCAAGGAATTAGAAATACCGTAATACGCGGAAGTTCACAGCGTTGTTGAAAACAACCCGTATTTCAATAACAAGTGTTGAAGAGGCCAGTGGCTTTTATTCTCTTCTTGTCAAAGAATCCTTTCTGAGAATAAATTTCATCCTTATAAAGTGCATCTTGTTCATCATTTGCGTCCTGGAGATGCACAAAGAAGAGTTGATTTTCTCTCCCGTTTATCAATAATGTATGAGGAAGATAATACATTGCTACGAAATATTTTATGGAGCGATGAAAGTCGCTTTCATAATAATGGTGTGGTAAATAGACATAATTGCCATTATTAGTCGGATAATAATCCAAAATGGACCAAAATAACCCATAATCAAAATGTTTTTGGTATCAACAGTGATGTGGCATTTTAAATGAGTATTTAGTAGGACCATATTTATATAATGGTAAATTAAATAGCCAACGATACCTAAATTTTCTGCGTAACGAGCTTCCAGCTTTATTAGAAGATGTTTTCATCAATGTGCGGTGTAATAAGTGGTTTCAGCAAGATGGTGCACCACCGCACATTGCAAGAATTATTCCAAATTATTTAGACACAATTTTTAGACATAAGTGGATTGGAATAAACGGACCACTTAGTTGGCCTGCTCGGTCACCTGACATGACCCCACTTGACTTTTCCTTGTGGGGTCACAATTAGCCGAAATTCATTATTAGCTGCCTGTGATACGGCACTTACACGCCGTTACGATATGTGCATTTATCAAAACGGAGGTGGAGGATACTTTGAAAATTAGCTTTAGTTTTATTTGTGTTAAAATCAAATTTTATACGTTTTCTATTAGGTCTTGTGTTTTCGTTTATATAAATAAATGTTTCTAAAATACGTACTTTATCGTTTTTGTGTTGCATTAGCGTTATTAATGGTATCGCTAAAAATATTATAATAAATTCTAAATTCTTGGATAAGGAAATTTTATACTCCACTTCCTGTAAATAATACATATTTTCTTTCATTGACACGTGTTGTAAGTCAATCATTTGCACTAAAGTACCTAATTTATTTCAATGTGATTGTAAAAATTATAGGCATTTGATATTAAATATCGCTATAATTTAAAAAACTACTTATTTAAACGAAAAATGTGTGCAACACAAAAAAGTATTAAAATTTAATGTACTACTTAGAATAATGCATTTTCAAACTTCCTATCATCTAAAAATTTTTTCTGGCGTCGCGACGCTCATACTGTAATCGTCAACAACGTCATTTGAATATCAAAATGTAGTCCTTAGAAGTATCTATTCACTGATGTTTACAGAAATTCAATGTCATTTCTTTTAATTTCCCAGCAATCAGCCTGGGGAGTTTTAGCTGAATCACCCTGTATATGAATGACGTGATAGTTTTTTCAAATGGACTAGAATAATATATCAAATATTTACAACTCGTCTTTGAAACATTCCGAAAACACAAGCTGAAAATACAACTGAATAAATCTGAATTCTTACGAAAAGAAGTAACTTTCTTAGGGCACATTGTAACTCCTGAAGGTATAAAACCAAATCCAGATAAAATTTTAGCTATACAAAAATACCCGATTCCTAAAACACCAAAAGAAATCAAAGCATTCATTGGATTATTGGGATATTACCGTAAATTCATAGACAATTTTGCTAAAATCACAAAATCAATGGCGAGCTGCCTGAAAAAAGATGGTAAAATAACATTAACAAAAAGGTATATTGATTGCTTCGAAACATGTAAGAATTTGTTAACAAACTATACTCACAATACTAAGTTATCCTGATTTCTCGCTATCGTTCGAATTAACAGATGCCTCCAATTATGCAATTGGTGCAGTCCTTTCACAAAAAAATAAACCAATATGTTATGCCTTTTGAACATTAAATAAAGCACAAATTAATTATTCCACAATCGAGAAAGCACTTTTATCTATCGTATGGGTTTGCAAACAATTTATACCATATCTTTATGGAACAAAATTCACAATATGCACCGACCATAAACAATTAGTTACAATTCAGTATAAAAGAACTAAACTCAAATCTTGTAAGATAGAAATTAAAGTTAAAAAAATACGACTATGTAGTCAAATACAAACTGGTAAACGAGTAACCAAACATTTACCAAATATAAAAAAGCCACAGTCTTACATGTTAATGATATAACAGTCGCAACTATATCAGGAACCTTATATAAAAATTACGTTCAAAAACAAAGGAAAATTAACAATACTCCTTTGTTACAGGGACACGACAATGACGACATGGACACTGACAATCACAATATTATCGATAATGAAAATGCTACAACTTCCTTTATTAAAAGCAGATATAACCTTCGACCCCGTCATACACCCCACACTCTTTCAAAACATGGGCACTGACACCCGAATCATAAGTCACAACATACCTTAATCCATTAATTAATTACTTGCAACCACTCATAGACTCTTGATAAACTCATAACAAAATAGACATTTCACTAATAAATCAAGCGAAAAACTTGAAATAATTTATTACACAAGAATATAGGAAATTAATTCCAAGGCAATAAAAAGAGGCTTACGCAATATTGTTAGAAACATTGATAAAACATTATTTGGTCTTGCAACTGAGGAAAATGTCAGCAATCTCGATGAAAAATTTAAAACATGTCGAATAAAAAAAATTTAACACATGAAATAAATTTATGTTCGTCTTTATTTTCTACAGTTGCAAACAAAAATGATATAATTTTAAATCAAATTTCAAAAAATCAACAGAAAATTAAAGAAAACCGTCAATACATTAAAACTAATCATGACACAAACTTTCAAAGACAAGTAATAATTAATCAAGTGGAACTCATACTTTATTATTTTCAACAACTTGATCTGACCTTTCTCAGATTAAATACAGTGAGTTCATTCCCCTTAAGCACTAGACACATGCAAACAATCTTAATCAATCTCAGATTATTATATCCAAAAGAAAACTTGTTAAAATTTTACTCATACTTTCAAGCTTTTAAACCATACTTTTCACAATATGAATATACCATATATATTTCAATATTAGTACCAATCTTAGCAAACCCAACTTCCCTAACCATTATTCGAAATCATCCCCATACCAATCAGAGATATAACCATCCTTCCACCAAAACCATTCCCAGCCATTGATTCCAACGACAACTACCAATGGATGGACACCGAGCCCAAAAGAATTGAGGACACATATTTCTTAGAGGATCTTACAAAATACAAAAGAATATTTCGTGGAACTATTACGACGACGATCAGCCGAGAGCTACTGCAAAATTACCAATATTCATTTGAAGAGCCCCACATGGAACAAAGATCACTCACGAATTATGTTATTATCATCAATTCCGTAACCACATTGGAATACACCTGCCACCCAAAAACCATTTTCTATAAAACATTAATTCAAAACACCAGAGTTTCCCTAACACCACACTGTGAATTTTACATGAACAACCAATCTTATCCATAAGAAGAACCTTACACTTCAACAACAACTTTCCTGTTACCAAATATATCACTAAAAAAACTTTCGTTCTATTGATATTTCTATTCCGTCCCTAAAGAACCTTCATACAACACAACTTCAATTAGCAACTCTACAAAAAATGCGTATCAAGAATTTCCCAAACACAATTTAAGTACGCATGGATAATCATACCCATTGATAATCCCATTCTTAATTTTCACATGGATCAACAAACAAAATAAGAAATCTCAGACAAATGTGACTGTCTCCTTCAATAAAGAAAAGGATGCCATTTCCCTCGACAAAAAAAAAGAAGTGAAAGAAGCACGCTTACAACCAATTCCAGTTAGAACCCAAAAATTTTAAACCCAACCTCCGTTCTAAGAGGGGACGAGTTACACTATGTCATTATTATTCTGACCTTATTATTTTTTAACTCACATGTTTTAATTATGCATAATGTTATATGTTAAGTAAGACCTATTGACCGCAATCAAAATAAAATATGCTTTCTCATGACAAATGAGGATAAGCAAAATGTATAAATACAAATCGAAATGTAATAACCATTCAGTTGTAAACTCACATCCAATCAAGTAAAGTCATAAAAATAGTTGTATAATTACTTGTGGTGTTTTATTGTTGTGAAGAGTGAACCTTGGGAAACACACCTGTAACTGTTGCCCAATTTATCGTTTGAGGATAAGAAAATTAAATAAATTAATATTTCTGAAAAGCAAATTACATGATTTGTTAGATTCGGTTATGTACAATGATCTCTAGAATCCATAAAGGTTGTCGACCTTAGTGCTATTAGCCGAAGTGCGTTCCATTAATGTAATTAATGTACTAACATACTTAGCTGCGATAATGATATAAGATGTAACGGTATTGAATTATTTTGAAAACAACTCAATTATTGTCCAAACTTTTGTTATTCCATAATCAGTCGTTTCTCACACAAAGTAGCGATCCTTGTAACTGAAACAGTCTATACAGAACAGAAGCTTACGTGACAACAGATCAGCTCGGTGTGTAACCCCAAGAACAGAGCTGGCCGTTACTCGAATACAAGTACTAGGAAACTGTACTCAAGTACATGTACTCATAAGTACATATAATCAAACGTACTCGTTGAAATTTGAAAATGTCAAAAATAATTAACTCAACTAGGAAATACAGAAGAATCACCATCAAGTAAAATTAATTACGTGTAAACCACAAAATATCAGTTTGACAGCACAATTTTTGTTTTTCCAAAGCCATTCTTGATAAAATTGTATTAATTTTTACTACGATCGCAAGGTTAAAGAGAAAACCTTAATTTTCTCGAAAACTTCAACAGTTAGGTATAGGAAGTGTTATATAAAAAAGAAAGCAATTTGAAGGAGGAATCCAACCATGTAAAAAATACAGGGTGTTCCATTTAAAAAACAGAGTTTTTCCCATTTGAAATTCGTATTAATTGACATGCAATCATGGACACCCTGTAAAATAGAATAATGTAAAAAAGGAACTAATACTTAGCGCGTAGTATGAACCAAGAATAGTATAATATTTGCTTACCCAGCTTGTTTTCATAGGTAAATAAAAATTATTAAACGGACCCTTATAAATCCTTAAATTTCCAGAAAATGTTAACGTTGCATGCAAATCCAAAAAACAAAATATGACTGTATAATACTCTTTTCATTTAATAAAATGGTGACAAAATATACAGGGTGTTCTATTTAAAAAAAAGTATTTTTTGTGTGTAAAGGAAATTTAAGCACCCTGTAGATTTCACAATAATTTTAAATGATAGATCTTGTCGACCCAAAAAACTTTTATATTTTAATAAATTGTTGTATCACTAACGGTTCAAAGGTTATCGAAGGAGAACACACTATTGACTCACCCTGTATATATGTTATATATATATATATATATATATATATATATATATATATATATATATATATATATATATATATATATATATACGGTTCATATTTTCAATAATTATAGCATAAACTTCTTAGATTTAACAGTTAAATATAATAAGGACGGTATTATCGAAACCAACTGGTACACAAAAGAAGTGTGGTCGCAAAGATACTTAAACTTTAAATCTCACACACCAAACAACTACAAAAAAAGCGTCATCAATAGCCTAACAGATCGTGCCATTCAACTGTCACATCCAAAATACAGACCAAATAATCTGAAAAAAAATCAAAAAAAGTTCTAGAAGCAAACTCCTACCCTAAACACTTTTATGAACCAATAATAATAAAAAAGAATACACAAAACCTATAATAAAACAACCCACACACCAAATAATAGTGATAATAAATATGTGTCCATGCCATACATACCAACAGTATGTACACAAAACTTAAACTTAGACTACCAACCGAAGACGAAACTAACACTATATACAAGATAGACTGCAACGACTGTAATGGTACCTATATAGGCCAATCTAAATAATATCTACATAAAAGAGTATACACGCACAAATACAGCATAAAAACTCAAAACCAAAACACGACAGCACTAGCCAAACACGCCATAGAACAAAACCACCGATTTAATTTTAACAACATACAAATATTAGAAAAAGAACCTAACTATAACCGAAGAAACATACATGAAATGCTACAAATAAAAAGACATACCAACGCCAGAAATAATCGCACTGATATAGAAAATTTTAGTGAAACCTATTTTAACTTAATTAAATGATTGGGGTACATTACATGAAATCAATTTTCACATCTTACCGATACAAAATAATAATTCTTGAAATAAAATATCTTATTATATACTCACTATTTTAAGCAAAACACCTATAGTAAATCATATGTATACATTTCCAACGTTATCTTTGTAACATAAACAAATCTTTAAGAGCCTACAAACCATGTTAAAACATCTCAGTTGCGTTGAAACAGACAATCTAATAACATGTAACAAAATTTAAAACAAGTACCTAATAATTAATAGTGTAAGTAAATTGTAATGTAAAATAACCATAACTATGTTTTTAAAATATTATATTAATTGTAGTTCTCTGATGGTGGTGTAATAAACTGAAACGTTAGAAAAAAAAATAAAACTAGCTATACCTGACCGAAATCCCCACAAAAAAACAACTATCCAATATTATTAATTGATAATTATAAGGAAAAATACCTTTCCTCGTAAGCAATTGAAACTTCCCTTCACTATCGCAATGAGACTTAGTGATTCGTTTCTGGCTATCATCGAGATAAGAGGTGCTAGATTTACAATTTTGTCAGCCATAAATTTAAACGAGCTAATAAATCTTAGCTTAATTTTCGTATTTTTAACATTTTTAATGAATGAAATATATTTTTCTTTATGATTATCTAGATAATACATCCTAAAGTCTCACTAGATTACCAGTAGGCTGGAATGAAGGCCATGATTCTGCAAGATGACCCACAAATACTCTAGAGGACTGCGAATAGACAATAGAGATTGTACGTCAATATTTTTTGTAAACATTGTAATATATACATACACACACACACACACATATATATATATATATATATATATATATATATATATATATATATATATATATATATATATATATATATATATTATAAAAGTATTATATTTTTATATTTAATAAATTGAATTACCTTTGTGTGTTTTTATTTCCCCTAAAAGCTGTGGTAATATTTCAGAGAAATTAAAATTAATTAGTAAAAAGATTTTAATCTGAAGTATTGTTGTTAGTGTTTTCCTATTCAAACAATCGAGCTCATATAACAGGTTTATCAGCTCTAACTGCCTAATCATCACGATCAGATGCATTTTAATGCATTATGCATCTGTTCGGTGTGCCCCGGTATGTCCCGGTGTATCCCGGTAAGTGTAAAGATGACGTAATATATAAGTTGTAGAGGACTGTCTTGGTTTAGTTACAAAAGAGTCGCTTACGGATAAGTAATGATAAATGAGAATAAAATGAGGATCAACAAGGATAAATGAGGATAACGTATGGATAAAATAAGGATAAACAGGATAACGTAGGGATAAATAAGGATAAATAAGGATAGCGTAAGGATACTCAAGGATAACGTAAGGATAATTATGGATAGAAAAGGATAAATAACGATAACGTAATGATAAGGATAAAATAAGTATAAAGTAAGGATAACCTGCTACTTTTGGACACTTGATTTCATGTAGTAAACGAGTAAACATGTATACATGTAATATTTGTAGTAAAATGTTCTCTTGATCTAGAGGTCTAAGCAGACATAACAATTGTGGGGGTTATACCTACAATAAATAAAATTGTTGAATACTAAATGAATTTATTGAATTTTTAATATAAACTTTTAAATTTTTAATATAAACTTTTTTAAATTATCATTTAATTGTCAGATTAATAATAATAATTATCATGACAGTATTAAAATGAATAAAATATACAAATAAGTAAATATAACAAAATACGAATAGGTACGCCGCCAGACCAATAATCTTAAAATCCTCTCTCTTCAGTGTGATTTGTGCAATAAAATATTAAAAAAAAAAAACTTAAGAAGCTATGTACAAAAGTACACACCGTCGACGAGTTGTATATTCCATTCAATAGTCAGAAGACCACTTCGAAAAATATTAATCATCCATTTAAGACGATTGAAGAAGAAGATCAAAGAGAAAATCACTATAGAAGTGTCAGAGGAAAATATGTATCTTCTAGTAAATATAAAACACAAATAAATGAAGAATCGAAAAACCTGTTGTGTCATTTGTAGCACATCAGAAGACGCTGTCATCTGCACAACTTGCTGCGAGATATTCTACAAGTAATAATTTTAATAGTCATCCAAACTTTAGAGAAAATGAAAACTGGTGAAGTATTAAAGTGGGCCTCAGACACTGATTTAGAATCAGTGTCATAGCCGAACAGTCGTCTGGGCTTTCACCTAGGGGCATTTCATGCACACATAAATACTATGCGATATATAGGTGTAATATGTGGTTAGCTTTTTTTTTTGTACACATATTTACAGTTTGTTATATAGCACGTATTCACTTACTTTTGATAAATATATGCATACATAATATTGCATTTTTTTAACATTTATATCATAGATGTGAAAATATAAATTATAATAGCCAAGTACATTATAACGAGTGAAATAAACCTTTCCATGTATATATAAAATTATTTTTTCTTTTAAATAACGTCTTACCTTTTTTAGAAAAAAATAATAAAATAATTATTGGGTATTACAAAAGCAATCTTTCAAACCTAACATGATAATAATAATAAGTACCTATAGATTTCTATATTTTATACTGACATTCTTATCTGAATGTGATAGTATAAAAGTTTTAGTTATATAATGAATCAGAAACAACACTCCAATACATTTTATCATAGAAACTATTAAAACAACTACGCAGTCTAGAAGCAAAAACTCATTGAATTAAATAACAGTGTGCTCAGTATTAGAAGCAAAAAATATTAAGTTTAAAAAAATATCAACTCGCCAAAAAGAAAAATTTTCACATCCAAGAAATGATTTCCTCCAGTTACAATACAAAAAATTAAAGTCCGATATATATCTACTTTCATTCTTCTGAACTCTTCATTTATAAAAATATTTAAATTAGATGATTCATGAACATTTGTCATACCTATTTATTTTGACAATTTAAATTGAAAGACAATATCTAGATTAATTATTGTAACTTCGGTAATCATACTGACATTCATGACCTCTAACCTAATCTAAATAAGCCCATTCTTTTCATACATTTAAAAAAATCTGTCATATTATTGCTTTATATTTATACATTTCTAGAAAAAATAATAAAATAATTATTGGGTATTATTTTATACTAGCACATTCAGATAAAAATGTCAGATAAAATATAAAAATTTATAGGTATTTATTATTATTGTTAGGTTTGAAAAAAATGCTTTTGTAACATAGTTTCTTTGCACGGCAACACCATCTACAGATGTGAGGAATGTGAAGAAAGGCCTTTTTTGCCCAAACCTGAAGTCATTTATATATTCTAGTGAATGCCTTTTACAGAATTCAGATCTCTTTTTAGTTTTCGAGAAAATGGCCGCGGGAGTTTTAAGTGGGACACCCTATATACCCAAAGAAATTAGACGTACAGTTTACGAAATCTTTCACAGTATAACACATTCAGGGGTACGGGTAACAAAACTAAAAACTAGTAAAGGTTTCTAGTCAAAAATGAATAAGGACTGCAACATTTGAACAAAGACATGTATTAACTGTCAAGTATCCAAGGTAAGCAGGCAAACCAAAAACACCCATAGGTAATGATAATGGTAATGATGGGGGAGGCTGACGCCTGGCAAGTAGGCCGCAGGCGGGTCCTTTTACCAACCTCCAGCTGTCCCCTCAGCCATGGACTTCTTTTTGCTCCCTCGTCCGACCTTCTAATGAAGATCAGAATGACACTTATTGCGATGGAGCTCATCTCCTCACTTAGAAGCACCTCAGAACCGAAGATACTATGGTTCAAATGCCCAAACGCTTCACCTCTCCCACATCCTGGACATGTAGGGTCTTCCTCAATACCTATTAATGATAGATGCCTCCTAAGTCTGCAGTAGCCTGTCAGAAGAACTCCGACTAAAATATTTAGAGTCTTTCGACTCCGGCCCAGTAACGAGGCCAATCTCGATTTGTTCGGCCCCGTCACAAAATCTCGAGTTTCCCTGCAGGCCATGTTGGTTCTCCAATGCTTCCTGGGTATCTCATGGGCCCACTCATTGAGGGCCGTTGTGACCTGCCATCTTGTAATGCCTAACAGGCTCAGGCCCAAGACAGGGTTCCTTGGCTCCAAGTTTAGCCAATTCATCGGCCTTCTCATTGCCTGGAACTCCGGTATGTCCCGGGATCCACACCAGTCTCATTTGTTTATGCCTGGCAAGCTCTTCTAGGGCGTCCCCGCACTCCTGGAAGAGAACTGATCTTGTCCTGGGGGAGCACAATGCTTTTAAAGCAGATGTATACCATCTGTTCCGCCCCGTTCCTAATCTCAGCCATATCTGCCACCGTTAGGATGGCGTAAACCTTCGCCTGGAAGACCGTGGTGTACAAACCTAGAGCAAAGCTCTCCTGCACTCCTTTGCCTTCCAGATATATTCCCGCCCCGGAGGACGGTCTAGTGGCCACCCGAGATCCGTCTGCGTAGCACATCAGAGAGTCCTGAGGGAAGTCAATTTTCCCTTAACTCCACTCCTCCCTACTGGGAAAAGTGAGAGTATATTTTCTATCCAACCTTAGTTGATCTTTCGCCTCTCTCACCTTTAGAACAAAGATGGTGATTTCCCTCTCCGCCAGTCCAGCAATTGCTGCGTGACTTTCAGCTCTACCTGAACACTGCCAGCTCGCAGAATCCCGCATTTTCAAACAAACCACCATAGCCTACCTCTATCCACAAGGGAAGCGTTGGCAAGCCTAGCAGAACTTCCAGAGTAGCTGTCGGTGTCGTTCTCATGGCGTCAGTGATCCCTAAGCCGGCTAGTCTCTGAACTCATGCCAGCTTTCGGGACGTGGTCGCTCTGTTCACGCTCGGCCACCAGACCACAGATCCATACTGGAGCCTCGGTCTGATGACCGCCGTGTACTGCCAATGTAGGATCCGTGAGTTGAGGCCCCAGTTCCTACCTACCGCTCGGCGCAATTGCGAGAAGGTTGTAGTCAACTTTTTGATGACGTGGTCGATTTGCGGCTCCCCATAACAGTTTACTATCTAGGGTCACTCTCAGGTATCTAATCTGCTGCGCAAGCGCGACAGGTTTACGATACATGATTGGTGCCCTAAAATCCTGTATTTTTCTTCGCTTGGTGAAAAGGATCATCCCAGTCTTGGATGGATTGACTGAGACCTGTTTCGCCGCATCATCTTTCTATTATTCTACAGGCTACCTGCGTTCTGTTGCAAACGACGTTTAGGAAACGGCCTGTCACTAAGACCAGCCCGTTGTCTGCATATGCCTGCACATAGAATTCTTCCGAAGTTAAACGCTCCAAGAGACCATCCATTATTAGACACCATAGATGGGGTGATAGGAAGCTGCCTTGTGGACAGCCGCCCCTCACCTCGACGTTCAACTGACAGTCTTCTAAAGCACCACTAACTCTTATCTCTTCCAGCGCAGATTTCACCCATCTGACCAGTACTGGAGCATCGCAGATAGTAGTGGTCCTTCCTTAATTGAAGGCTCGCTCAATATCGAAAAATACTGTTAGGGTGACCTCTTTATGCAGGAGGTCCCTTTCTACCTTATTCACGACGGCGTGAAGGGCTGTCTCTGTGGACCTCCCTCGCCTATATACGTGCTGATCCTTGTGGAGTGGGTACCTGTCTAGGTCCCCTTCCAACAGGAAAATGAATATGAACAGAGAAAGGAGTTGGACGCGGGTTTAATTACTTTATGGTAATAAAAAACAATGATTCAACGGGTACGCCCGCATAAAGAAAATTGCAGGGTGAAAAATGCAAAAATTGCAAATAGCAGAAAGATGTAAACACGGTTTGCATCTTTCTGCCATTTGCTATTATGCGGGCGTACCCGTTGAATCATTGTTTTTTATTACTATATATATATGTATATATATATATATATATATATATATATATATATATATATATATATATATATATATATATATGTATATATATATATATATATATATATATATATATATATATATATATATATATATATATATATATATATATATATATATATATATATATATATATATATATATATATTTTTTATATAATATATATATATATATATATATATATATATATATATATATATATATATATATATATATATATATATATATATATATATATATATATATATATATATATATATATATATATATATATATATATATATATATATATATATATATATATATATATATATATATATATATATATATATATATATATATATATATATATATATATATATGAGTTTCTAGGCTGGCTACTTTATGTCTAATTCATCAGGGGAGATAATCCTCCCCCCGGAGACTTACCAGGGTGAGGAGCTCACCAGTCGGTTTTTCTTGGATTTCTTCGGAGGGTGTCCTCTGTCCTGTAGGACCCAATCTCAAATCTAATCATCCTGTGATCAGACACAGAGATATCTGAGTTACCCTTCAATCACAAATTTTTTCCATCAGACTTTGAGAGACCATTGTAATATCAATCACCTGCTGGCAGATAAACGTTGGCCCTTTTCCTCTGTCCATGACTTGTAGGTTCGTCGACGCCAAGTACTCTAGTAGAGCCTCGCCCCAGGTGTTAACGTCGGAGCTGCCCCACACTACATGATGAGCATTGGCGTCGCATCCAATTATTAATGGAAGACCTTCATTCCTTGCGAATGCAATTATATCTTCTAATTCTTGAGTAGGCGGTAGTCGCCCGTTATCATATGGAAGATAAATACTGCTAACTACTACCTTATATTTAATATTTCTTACCTTATCTTCCAGGACAACTGTTGTAGCATCCTTGGTTCCAAGTTGGGACAGTGGCACCAACTGCAGATCCTTGGAGGCTACTATACATGTTCTTGGTCGGTCGTCCTCTCTTTCTTTGCCGACTATCACCTAGTAGCCCGGCATTGCTAATCCCCTCACTTGATTCCTGAAAACGTAGGGTTCCTGGATTAGTACAATTTCTCCAGTTTTACCTGTCAAGATGTTCATGAGATTTATTTGACTCACCCACAATAAGTCCATGGGGGGGTCTACATATGTAAATTTTGTATGCCTAAGGGGAGCTTAGAGCACATACATATAGATATTGTAGGTCCATTACCCTCTTCAGGAGGTTATTCTTACATACTGACCTTAGTAGAGCGATGGCCTGAGGCCTATCCGTTGAATAATATAACGACAGAGACGGTTGGCGAAACATTGTTTCAACAATACATGTGTCGTTTTGATGTTCCTACATAACCACGAATCAGGCAGGCTCATTTTATTTAAGTTTCTTGGTTTTCTAAAATTTCTAACCCCCCCTTCCAAAGTATGTAGAGCTTTGAAAGCGACTTTGACAGCTAGGACTAGCTAACTAGAAAAAAATTCCCATTATATTATTAAGGTTTAGAACAATGATAAAAAAACTTATAGTGTTCGTCTGCAGAACTTGTTTTTGGTCAACTTCTACGTCTTCCGGGAGAATTCTTCGTTAATTCTCACGAAAACCCAGATATTCCATTTTTTATTTCAAAATTACGGGAAAACTTTAATAATCTCAAACCAATCAAGACGAAATATCACTCGTTAGAAAAACCATTTATTAGTCATGATATTAAAAAATGTAATTATGTATTCATTAGAATTGTGGGATTGAGACCTTCTTTATCTCCAGTATATGAGGGACCCTTTAAGGTGGTACCACAAACAGAAAAGGTGATTTGCATAAATAAACATAATAAAGAGACCACGGTGGATAAGATTAAACCCGCTTATTTATTAAACGAAAATTTAAATATCGTTGAGAAGAAAATTAAAAAAGTGAGATTTGAGATAGATTTCTTAGTTAGGTAATATTCTTTAAGAGAGAGATTTGTGGTGTACTTTCACACTTGCTAGCATTGCTAATATTTCCTAGCATTGTTAATATTACCAACTAATAACTGTCAAACGTTGACAGTTATGTTAACTATTTTATTCCTATGTTTATGATAGAGAAATGATTATTATTATTGATATTTTAATACCTACTAATTGATATTTTTATAACATACGTTTTCGCAATTCTCCTCGAATAGACATTTTAAATCTGTTGTGCTTGATTAATTGTGGTAATCCATACAACAACATTTTTAATTTACCCCAACTTTATTATTTTAAATGGAACTCCCTGTATATTTTTACATTTTTGGAATCTTGGTGAATTCTGAATATAACAGTATACATTTTTCTTAGATTTTTTATTTCTTTTTTAACGCAAATTTTAATTTTTGATTTAGAGTACTGATTAGCAAAAAAATTTTCTGACGGGGTTTCTTATTATTGCAAAAATTGAATTACTGTTTTATTATAAACTCTTACTCTTATCTTACTCTTTACTAGGAGCCTTCAAAAGTGCGAAAATCGGTTTTTCTAAAAAATGCATATTTGTCAAATTTCAAAATGGTGGCTCATACCATTTTTGAAATTTGACAAATATGCATTTTTTAGAAAAACCGATTTTCGCACGTTTGAAGGCTCCTATGTAAGAGAATATTTATAATAAAACAGTAATTCAAAAATGCATCTTTTTGCGATTACAGTGATACCATAGCTGAGCAATTTAATAAGAATTCACAGTAAAGAAATCAAAATTCTTCTAAATATACAAAACCCGACACACAAAATAGTGTGCTGTGAAAACAATTATCTGAAATAAAATTATTTGTTTAAAATACCTGTCGTGACTAGTACATTTAAATTACGATTACTATAATGCTAGTATAACCATTGTTTACCCGATAACTATTTTGACAGCTATTTTATGCAAATAACCTTATTTGATATATATATATATATATATATATATATATATATATATATATATATATATATATATATATATATATATATATATATATATATAAAATTGTATTACAAGATAAGCTTTCTTCTGTAGTTTTGATTAAAAAATCATATTCCGTTAAGACACTTTAAAAAAATACACATAAAAATGTTTGGAAGGTAGATAAGGAAGCCTCCTCCCATTACTCACGGTGAATAACATATAATAATAACTATTATTGATATCACATCACATGCAAAAAACTGATCACTGTAGCTCAAAGGGTTCCTGCGATATTAAATAAAATCCCAATTTGGAGTGCTCCCTTAAGAGGGATTTCCGGACCTATGTTATAGGAAATTTTTTAAATATTTTTTGAAGTAGAATCACCCCTAAAAAATTAACCACTACACACCTGAAACACCCTGTATACATTTGGACATCAAATATGGTTGAACGTGACGTATGCACTTCTCACTCCTTTTATTATCAAAACTTTCATCCAGGACCTTTCGGTTTTAGTTAGTTATTTTATTCTGCCTTTAATCTATCTTTGCAAATAAAGTGTCGGTATCAACATAATCACAATTTTTTGCCATTTTTAGCAATTTTCGAGGGTTTTTTACAATTTACTTTGATTTAAAACGGCTTATGGTCTAAATATACTTTAGATTCGTATTCAGCGGATCGAAATACATAAAAATTAGGCTTGGTGTAGATCCACAAAATTTTTTTTATTACCGAAACACTCAATTTTCGCTATTTTTTACGGTTTTTCAATTTACTCGATATTTGAGGGTGTACGGTCCAAACTGACTTCAAATTCGGATTCAGCGGGCCGAAATACATGTCGGGAGGTAGGTGGCGTCAAATGTACAAACAACTTTTTTTTTGTGTGCCGGTGTAATTGATATTTTTAATATGCTTATTTTACAAAAAACTGGAATTATAAAAAAAAAACAATCATACACCTTGATGAAATGCATTTGTCTTACAAAAATAAAAAACTAAAGAATCAAATTGATGTATCTATTCGATAACAGCAGCATTCATAATTAAGCATAAAACCCTATTTTAAAAAAACTCTTTCCTATAAAATTATTCTCCGTCGATGATAATTAGGGTATTTGCTCTTGAGCCGACTCCATAATTTTGAGTTTCTTCGTATACTGCGGTTCGGATTATAATTTTGTTTCACTACTCTTTTGTTTCTGGGAATGCACCAACTTTTATCAAGAATAAAATTTCCTGAGAAATTAATAATAAAAAAGTTACCCATATGATGCAAACATTTTGGATCTCACTGTATATACAGGGGTGAGTTTTTAATGCGTAGTTATATTTTATCCCTCAATTTATTTCGTCGAGTAGTTGATTGGCAGTCAACATTTTTTTAAACGAAAAAAAAAAATTAAATTTCTGATAATTTGTCCGTCCTCCAGCAACGGACATTTTACTGGTCACTGGAAAATTGTGTAAACACTGTTCACAGAAATTACGCAAATAATAAATAAATAACAGCAGGCAGTGTTGCCACTGCCAGAGTTTGTCACCTCGTTCATCGTTCATTATCCTATTTTAAATTAGTAGAAAAGTGTAGTCATTGGACTACAAACTTCGCCCTTAATGAAATGTAATCAACGCCTGACGGCAGGTCCTGCACTTGATATCAGGAACCTCCAAACGCCTTCCGTGGCTACGGTAGACCAAGGAGTTGATAACACCATCCTGGTAGGCCATAATGAATCTCTCGGTCTCTGACTTAAGCCCGGCAGACCTTAAAAAGGCGAATGTTAGCCTGCTCGATAAACTCAGCTTCTATATTCTTATAGAACACAATGCTGGGGTTTATCGACATGCTGCCGAAACAATTTTTCCTGTTAAGCAGCACTGATTCGGGCTCTCAGACGATTTGGCTGAAGTTCAGTGACTGACTACATCAGCACCTCGCCGGCCTCCTCGCCTGATGTCAAATGCGAGACAGAGTTCATCTGCGGCTCTTTTTGCTGCCTTGAACAATCCTGCTCCCACTCCTACAGTTTCGTGATGTTTTACTAACCGCAAGAGTGGATCTGTGCTTTTGAGAATGTTACATGCCATACTCAGTACTACTCTGCCATGAGTACACTCCAGGCTCAAGAGTCCTCGCCCCCCCCCGTTGACGTGGAAGGTAACACACGAGGAACGGCCGGTCTAGGATGAATACTTCTGTGAATATACATTATCTTGCGGGTATTTCTGTCTAATTGGTGCAGCTCATCTACCGTCCACTTTACTACCCCGAAGTAGTACAGCAGAACCGGACAGCAAGCATATTAGTTGCAGACACCTTGCTCTTCCCCGAAAGTTCGGAAGACCTTTCGGAGGCGGTGTCTATACTTGGAATCTTTTATTTTACATCTTGGATGTGCCTTTGCTGCACACCCTGATATGTATAGGTCTATCTGGCATCCAGATGTCTTAGGATGCTTCCGTCTGCGAGCTGCGCATCTTCAGGAAACTTCCCGCATCGTCCCCTCTTGAGGTGGACGATTGCACATTTGTCTAACCCGAACTCCATACCTATGGCCCGCGTGTATTCTTCGACCACCCTAAGAGAGTTTTGTAGTTCGCGCTCTCCGGAGGTATAAAGTTTAAGGTCATCCATATAAAACAGATGGGTGACATGCCTCCGGTCACTGAGTGATCCACATTGATATCAGCAGGTTTGGCGGAACCCAACAGACAACGGTGGCAGTGAGACGCAGAAGAGGAGAGGACTCAAGCAGTCATCCTGGAACTCCTCTCCTAAATGCTACCTGCTCCGTCGTGACCCACTGTGCACCTGATGTTATGGTGAAGCGGGTCTTCCAGAGTGGCAGCAACTGTTTTATGCATCTCACCGGCTGGTACCGCAAGATATTTGAGCAACTACAACAATAGCTCGTGCGATGTTGTATCAAATGCATTGCGGTAATCAATCGAGGCCATCGATAGATTCCGCTTGTATTGCACAGAATTCTGTGTAATACAGCGGTCTATCAGCAGGCTGTCCTTGCAAGCTCTCATGCCCTTTTTGGCCCACGCTGTTCGTGTATCTGCTGGAAGACCGGATCAACAGACCTCAGTGTGCTAGCATACAAGATACGTGTAAATATCTTGTAGCAGGAGTTGAGGCAAGTGATCAGCCTATAATTCTTCGGATCGGAAAGATTCCCCTCCTTGGGGATAAGCACAGTACGTCCCTCGACGAACCAATCCGGAATTTGCTGCCCCTCGTTTAAACATGAGTTGAAAACTCGCGCCAGACGGAGGTGAGTGGAAGAAAATTTCTTCTACCACCAATTGTTAATGCCGTCTAGGCCCGGGGCAGCGAAGTTCTTGGTACCAACAAGTGCTTTTTGGACTTCCTCCGTACAGATTGCCGGGCACACTTCTTCTGGCTCTTCAAGATGCCTGTGGCACAGAGCCTCGAAGTGTGTAATTGCTGGAGTGTCGTTATTGTATGGACGCGTCGTTTCGCAGATTTCCTTCCAGAAGGTTTTAACATCTTCTACAGTCGAGAGATTATCGACAACACGCTGTGGCTCTTGAAAGAGGCGGGAAGGATTCGTACGGAACAAATTGTTTTGCTCCATACTCCTCACCCGCCTCTTCAACGTTTTCTTTATAGCCATGAGTGCTCGGATCCTATCTAGACAGTGAGACTTGATGGTAAGTATCAATGTTAGATTTAAAGTGAGGTGTTGACGTCTTAATCCGGTTGCTATGTGCCGGATTCTGAGTAAAATCTCTACCATTTGTCTTGTATTCCAACACACTCTGGATTCGAGAGACGTGTTGTCTGGCCGACTGTATTTTGCCTTCGATTTTTTGTACACGCCGCTTGGTCTTCTCGACCCCGTTTAAAGTGTTAGTTGACCTTTACGGAGGACGAGTTGCTTCGCGTCGTTGTACACGGCACAGTTGATTTGCCAGATGTCTGCATCTTCTGGAAGTTCCTCATCGGTGACCGCGTCCATTCTAGCCAGGTCTTGTGGCTTTAGGTTAACCGTGGTGTCTTACTAACCCTCGTCTACATCGGTGAACTATATAGGCTATTCCCCATCAGCTGCTAATTGCCGCGGTGGGCCTGCGGCTGGCAGTTCTTCCAGCTGACGGGGTGCCCTTACGTAACCTGTCTTGAGCAAAAAGGATACTTGATCTCTCAGAAGTTGCTGAGAGAAGGCGCGGTGTTCTGGGTGCATGATACACCAGACATTATGTAACCGCGCCATGTATCCATTGCGCTCAGATTCGCTGCTATCGTAGCAGGTCAGCAAGTCATCCCTTAGTTCCCTCGTCCACTTAAAAGCGTCCATGTCCATTGCTATGTTGTCATCATTGAGACCTTCCGGTGGGACTTCTCCAACCTGTCTCTAACGCCCATCAGGTTGGGGTTGATCGAGAGGAGCCCTTCCTCTGCGAGTTGTTGTAACCAGAATGTTGAGGTATCAAGGTGGTTAGCCCTGTACCCCACGGCTGACATTAGTCAGACAGAGATTCCTTTGTCTATACACAAATTTGTCTCTGCCTGTCCAGGGTCATGCGCGGAGGTTGTCGGTCCGAACATTTTGCAAATTACTACTATTTTTTTCGAAATATCCGATGCCGGACAGTCCTCACGTGGCCTCCGACGCCTCACGGGAGTTGTCGCATTTTCTACAGCCACTCCGCACATCCCGTAGGGTTAGTGACTGTAGATACCAGAATCGTGTGCCCTAAGCAGACGAAGAGAACCCAGAATGACCGCCTTCTGCATTTAGCCTGCCAGCCACTCGGCTGACTTTTAGCAGGCCGGTATGAACTTCAGTTTCTAGAGCAGCGTAGGCTTTATCCCTCCGAATACACTGATTATTAGGACGATCATTTCTACCGAGTAGCCTGGGTACAACACTTGGAGCTCATACCGGAGATTGCGATATTTGGTCCGTTTCTCCTCCTCCTTCAAGGTGATGTTTTTCTCCGCAGGTGACGAGAACTCGATGACATACATCATCTTGAGTTGATGATCGAGGAGGACTATGTCAGGCTTGTTGGCTTGGATTAGCCTGAAATTCGGGAAGGAGTAGTTTCCGTAAATCTGGCATTTCTCGTTCTCGACAACGGACTCAATATCTCCGGGGACGTAAGGCAGCACTGATGTCTGGTCTGTCCCGTACGAGTGCCTTAGATGGTAGTATAGCACTCGTAACGCCGCGTTATATCGGTGGATGTAGGCCGAAATCGCGTATATGGAGCATACAGATAGTAATGTGCATGAGAAATTCCGGCGTCTGAAGGCAGGTCCTGCAGTTGATGTCAGAAACCTCTACACGCCACACGCGGCTACGGTAGACCAAGGTGTTGATAACACCATCTTGACAGGCCATAATAAATCCGTCGGTCTCCGATTTAAGCCTGCCTGACCTTAGAAAGGCGAATGTCAGCCTGGTTGATAAACCCAGTGTTTCTATATTCTTATAGTATGAATACTTCTGTGAATATTCATCATCTTGCGGGTATCTCTGTCTAATTGGTGCAGCTCATCTACCGTCCACTTTACTACTCCGACGGAGTAGAGCAGAATGGCAAGAAAATTAGTTGCAGATACCTTGTTCTTCCCCGAAAGGTCGGAAGACCAAATCTTTCGGAGGCGGTGTCTATACTTGCCGCGGAGAGAATCCTTTATTTGGATGTGCCTTTGTTGCACACCCAGATATGTATAGGTCTCTTCGACATCCAGATGTCTTAGGATGCTTCCGTATGCAAACTGCGCATCTTCAGGGAATTCCCCGCATCGTCCTCTCATGAGGTGGACGACTGCACATTTGTCCAACCCTAACTCCATACCAATTGCCCGCGTATATTCTTCGACCACCCTAAGAGCGTTTTGTAGTTCGCGCTCTCCGGAGGCATAAAGTTCAAGGTCATCCATATAAAAGAGATGAATGACCTTATGCCTCCGATCGTTGGGTGGCCCACATTGATATCCGCGGGTTTGGCAATGTCCAACAGATAACGGCAGCAGTGAGATGCAGAAGAGGATTCAGGGAGTCACCCTCAAAAACTCCTCTCCTAAATGCCACCTGTTCTGTCGTGACCCGCTGTGCACCTGATGTTATGGTGAAGCGAGTCTTACAGAGCGGCAGCAGCTGTTCTATGCATCTCACTAGTGGTGCTGGTACCGCAAGACATTCGAGCAAGTGCAACAATAGCAATAGCTCGTACGACGTTGTATCAAATGCCTTGCGGTAATCAATTCAGGCCATCGATAGATTCCGCTTGTATTGCACATAATCCTGTGTAATACAGCGGTCTATCAACAGGCTGTCCTTGCAACCTGAATGCCGTCTGGGCCCGAGGCAGCGAAGTTCTTGGTACCAACAAGTGCTTGTTGGACTTGTTCCGTACTGATTGCTGTGCACACTTCTTTTGGCTCTTCAAGATGTTTGTGGCATGGAGCCTCGAAGTGTGCAATTGCTGGAGTGTCGCTGTTGAATGGACGCGTCGTTTCGTAGATTCCCATCTAGAAGGTTTCGACATCTTCTACAGTCGGCGGATTATCTACAACACGCTGTGGTTCTTGAAAGAGGCGGGAAGGATTCGTACGGAACAAATTGTTTTGCACCATACTTCTTACCAGCCTCTTCAACGTTTTCTTTATTGCCATATGCGCTCGGATCCTATCTAGACAGTGCTGTTTGATGGTAAGCATCACTGTCAGATTTAGAGTATGGTGTTGACGTCTTAATCCGGCGGCTATGCGCCGGATTCTGGGAGATAAAAACTCTACCAGTCGTCTTGTATTCCACCACACTCTGGATCCGAGAAGCGTGTTGTCTGGCCGACTGTATCTTGCCCTCGATTTTTTGTACACGCCGCTTGGCTTTCTCGACCCCGTGATTGATTGACCTCTCACGCTTCGCGACATTGTACACGGCACAGTTGATTTGACAGATGTCCGCATCTTCTGGAAGTTCCAAATCGATGACCGCGTCCATTTTAGCCAGGTCTTGTGGCTTTAGGTTAGCCCTAGTGTTAAGGCTAACCCTCGTCCTTAAGTCTACACCGGTGAACTCTAAAGGATGTTCCACATCAGCTGGTAATTGCCGCGGTGGGACTGCGGGAGACAGTTCTTCCAGCTGACGGGGTGCCCTTACGTAACATGTCCTGAGCAGAAAGGACACTTGATCTCTCAGATGTTGTTGAGAGAAGGCGCGATGCTCTGGATGCATTTTGCACCAAAGTGCATGCAATCGCACCATGTATCCACTTCGCTCAGGTTCGCTACTCTCGCGGCAGGTCAGCAAGTCGTCCCGAAGTTCCCTCGTCCACTTAAAGCATCCATGTTCAATACCTAGGTTGTCAACGTTGAGACCATCCTGTAAGGCCCCTCCCAACTGTCTCCGACCCCCATTCGCTTGGGGTCGATTGTGAGGGACCCTTCTGAGGTTGTAAGGAACCCGAGCAGTAAGAGTACCAGGGAGGTTAGCCCTGGTACCCCGGCCGGCATTTGTCAGGCAGAGTTGCCTCTGCCTGTCCAAGGTGCACCAACACGGAGGTTGCCGGTCCTTGCACCCCTTATTATTCTTATTATTACTATTTTTTTTCGGTTGCCCGACGCTGGACAGTCCACCCGTGGTATCCGACGCCTCACGGGAGTCGCGCTAGCACATTAACCACTCTTCACATCCTGCAAGGTTAGTGACTGTAGGTTCCGGAATCGTGTGCCCTAAGCAGACGGAGAGAACCAAGAATGACCGCCTTCTGGCGGAGATCGCGATATTTGATCCGTTTCTCCTCCTCTTTCAAGGTGATGTTTTTCTCCGCAGGTGCCGAGAACTCGATGACATACATCACCTTGAGTTGATCGTCGAGGAGGACTATGTCAGGCTTGTTGGCTTGGATTAGCCTGACAGTCGGGAACGAATAGTTCCAGTAAATCCGGCATTTCTCGTTCTCGACAACGGACTCAATATCTATATATATTAAGTATTATTAATACGGTTTAATTTATCTTCTAAAAAATGAAACAAAATTGAAAATAATCATTTTATAAACAAATATACACTTTAAAAGAACGAAAAAGTAAACAACAGTTGCTACGCATGTATGTACATGTGGGGGGCTTGTAGTAATTGTTCCACGTAAAGTTGTTTTGCTTGTCTTACATTTTCATTAGCTTAATAATACATTTTCATTAGAATAATAATTATTTGTCGTTGTTAATCACTACTTTTCACAAAATGAACTACAAACGAACAAATTATAAATAATAAACAACGGTAACACAGTAACTAAAAACTTCGATTTAAAAATTAAATCACAAAAAACTATAAGTAACGGTATTAAACACATTTTTGCAAATACTGATGCAATGACAAGACACGTACGCAAAATCGCGAACACTAATTTTTGAAAGGCAGTTACGGTTAAGCAGCATGAGGGTTGCTTCCACGGTTCATATCGATATGATATGTTCTCGTTCTTTCGACGTAGATTACTTTGTTTAAGTTATCGAAAATTCAAATCCATATTATCTACAATAAAGATGGGTTAATTGCAAATAATCCATGCGTGCATGCGAATGGAGGTTGAGGTTGCGTGTAAAATGTCAAACAAAATGAACCTTCAAAACAGGCTAGAAAGACCCTCAAATATTTTATTTCTGTGAGAAAACCACTTTAAATTTAAATAAACTGGAAGTGTCAGTGGTTAGGCAACAAGTTAATCTTTAAGGAAATTTTGTTTTTAATGTTTCAAAATATTTTATTAGAAACTCTACACGTTTTTCGGCTTTTTAGGCCCTTGTCAAGAGTACAGGGGATACTTAACAGTAAAATTGTGTTCATTGCTTGTATAACCACATCTGGTACCTACCATAAAATTATTTTGAAAAATATGCTTTTATAAGTTGGACATTCTTTATTTTCTAAATCTAAATTATTTTATCTGAAATATGGTGACCGGTAAAAATTTGTTGTTCATTCGATAAATTATATTAGAAATAAGTAAGGCTGTAAAAAATAATAAAAATTTAACGAATGAACAAGTTTTTACCGGTCACCATATTTTAGATAAAATAATTTAGATTTAAAAAATAAAGTAATGTACAACTTATAAAAGCAAATTTTACATAGTTTCATAGTACGTACTAGATGTGTTTATATAAGCAATAAACACAATTTTACTGTTCAGTATTCCTTGTACTCTTGACAAAGGCTTAAAAAGCCGAAACACGTGTAGAGTTTCTAATAAAATATTTTTGAAACATTAAAAAGCAAATTTCCTTCATATATTTAAAATATTTAATAATGTTTCACAAGGAGTCAACCGCACAATCAGTTCAGTGAATTAATCTTTGTAGCACAAAACATAACAAAAGTTGTAGGTTACGCGAGTTTAATGTTTATAACAAATGACGAAAAAACGAAATTGGATTAGTAATCCACAGATTTAATGTGGATTACTTGAATATAAAACAGAAAAGCGAAATATCACCGTTATGATCAAATCAGAGATCTAAACATGATCTAAAGAGTAGGTTCGTTACAAATGGTAATTATTTGATACTCGATAAGATGCTTCAAATTTCCTGAAAATTTTTCTCATGCTGAACACGAATATGTAATTTGTTTTCGCCGGAGACGAGTCGTTATGGAAAAAAAAATGTATTTTCAGACACTTCTGTCACTTTTGACACTGGGCATACTTAACAATTTGCATTTTTCCCTCAATAATACTCTGAGCAGTTTGGAGGATAGTGTGTCATTTTTTTATAAAAAGATCGATTTCTTTCCTTACAGGAACAGCGCTTTATATGGGATAGCGCTGCTACATGATGTAGACATCTGGCAAATCAACTGTGCCGTGTACAACGCCGCGAAGCAACTCGTCCCCCGTGAGAGGTCAACCAATCACGGGGTCGAGAAAGCCAAGCGGCGTGTACAAAAATCGAAGGCAAGATACAGTCGGCCAGACAACACGCTTCTCGGATCCAGAGTGTGGTGGAATATAAGACGACTGGTAGAGTTTTTACTCCCAGAATCCGGCGCATAGCGGCCGGATTAAGACGTCAACACCATACTCTAAATCTGACAGTGATGCTTATCATCAAGCAGCACTGTCTAGATAGGATCCGAGTGCTCATGGCGATAAAGAAAACATTAAAGAGGCGAGTGAGGAGTATGGAACAAAACAATTTGTTCCGTACGAATCCTTCCCGCCTCTTTCAAGGGCCACAGCGTGTTGTCGACAATCCGCCGACTGTAGAAGGTGTCGAAACCTTCTGGAAGGGAATCTACGAAACGACGCGTCCATTCAATAGCGACACTCCATCAATTGCACACTTCGAGGCTCTATGCCACAGACATCGTCAAGAGCCAGAAGAAGTGTGTCCGGCAAGCAGTACGGAGGAAGTTCAACAAGCACTTGTTGGTACCAAGAACTTCGCTGCCCCGGGCCCAGACGGCATTAACAACTGGTGGTGGAAGAAATTTCCTTCCACTCACCGCCGTCTGGCGCGAATTTTCAACTCATGGTTGAACGAGGGGCAGCAGATTCCGGACTGGTTCGTCGAGAGACGTTGGAGGGATCTTTCCGACCCGAGGAATTATAGGCCGATCACATGCCTTAACTCCTGCTACAAGATATTTACACGTATCTTGTATGCAAGGACACTGAGGTCTGTTGATCCGGTCTTCCAGCAGATACATGAATAGCGTGGTGCCAAGAAGGGCATGGCAGGTTGCAAGGGCAGCCTGCTGATAGACCGCTGTATTACACAGGATTCTGTGCAATACAAGCGGAATCTATCGATGGCCTGGATTGATTACCGCAAGGCATTTGATACAACATCGCACGAGCTATTGTTGTACTTGCTCGAATGTCTTGCGGTACCAGCACCACTAGTGAGATGCATAGAACAGCTGCTGCCGCTCTGGAAAACCCGCTTCACCATAACGTCAGGTGCGCAGCGGGTCACGACAGAGCAGGTGGCATTTAGGAGAGGAGTTTTCCAGGGTGACTCCCTGAGTCCACTCCTCTTCTGCATCTCACTGCTGCCGTTGTCTGTTGGGCTTCGCCAAACCCGCGGATATCAATGTGGGCCACCCAGCGACCGGAGGCATAAGGTCACCCATCTATTTTATATGGATGACCTTAAACTTTATGCCTCCGGAGAGCGTGAACTACAAAACGCTCTTAGGGTGGTCGAAGAATATACGCGGGTAATTGGTATGGAGTTCGGGTTGGACAAATGTGCAGTCGTCCACCTCAAGAGAGGACGATGCGGGGAATTCCCTGAAGATGCACAGCTCGCAGACGGAAGCATCCTAAGACATCTGGATGCCGGAGAGACCTATACATACCTGGGTGTGCAACAAAGGCACATCCAAGATGTAACACAAATAAAGGATTCTCTCCGCGGCAAGTACAGACACCGCCTCCGAAAGATTTGGTCTTCCGAACTTTCGGGGAAGAACAAGGTGTCTGCAACTAATATGCTTGCCGTTCCGATTCTGCTCTACTCCTTCGGAGTAGTAAAGTGGAGGGTAGAGGAGCTGCGCCAATTAGACAGAGATACCCGCAAGATGATGAATATTCACAGAAGTATTCATCCTAGATCGTCCATTCCTCGTGTGTACCTCCCACATCAACGGGGGGGCCGAGGACTCTTGAGCCTGGAGTGTACGCATGGCAGAGTAGTACTGAGTATGGCATGTAACATACTCAGGAGCTCAGATCCCCTCTTGCGGTTCGTAAAACATCACGAAACTGTAGGAGTGGGAGCAGGATTGTTCAAGGCAGCAAAAAAAGCCGCAGATGAACTGGGTCTCGCATTTGACATCAGGCGAGGAGGCCGGCGAGGTGCTGATGTCGAGTCAGTCACCGAACTTCAGCCAAATCGTCTGATAGCCCGAATCAGAGCTGCCGAACAGGAAAATCTGTTTCGGCAGCACGTCGATAAACCCCGAGCATGGTGTTTTCTATAAGAACATAGAAACACAGGGTTTATCGACCAGGCTGACCTTCGCCTTTCTAAGGTCAGCAGGACTTAAGTCGGAGACCGAGGGATTTATTATGGCCTTCCAAGATGGTGTTATCAACACCTTGGTCTACCGTAGCCGCGTGTGGCGTGTAGAGGTTCGATATAACTGGGACCTGCCACCAGGCGCCGAATCGCTCATGCACCTATTGTGGTGATTTCAACATGATCAGCCTATGAAAAAAACATATAGAATGGTGCTTTCTTCTATTCGACATATTAAGCCAATTTAATTCACTCAGCTTGTAGGTAACATGATCCCGCTTTTTTTATACCGTATATAAATCTAATACACGAATTTTGGACTTTTTGAATTCTGTAACAGTCCTGTTTATCAATGCAAAATTCATACAATACATCACAGTAATTAAGTTGTGACAATACAAGAGATTCACATAAAGATGTTCTTAATTTTTTGGTAAGTATATCTTTGCTTGTGTACAGAATTTTTGATATTAGATTATAATAAGCCTTTCGGATCATGTTACTTACTTGTTTTTTGAATCTTAAATTTGAATCAATAATTACTCCTAAATTTTTTACTTCTTGCACTGCTTTTAATAAGTCATCCCCAATTTTCAATGACATACTATCTTGTACTACTCCCAAAACAGCCTTTTTGCCAAATACAATTAGCGCCGATTTGCTAGAATTAATATACAAAGAATGTTCAGCAGCAGCATGACTTATGTTTGATAGGTCTAAATTTATCTCATGACTAGCTTGCTGGATATCACTGGCGTTAAATGAGTAGTATAACTGAGTATCATCTGCATAGAAGTGATATTTACAATAATATAAGAAAAAAATTGCATGTGTATATAGTATACAACAGAGGACCCAATATTGAACCTTGTGGTACTTCAGTTGATACTTCAAGCATTCTAGATGGCTCATTATTTATTACAACCCTTTGTCTTCCTCCTGTTAAGTAATTACTCAATAAATTAACTGATTTTTCATCAAGGCCTATAAAATGTAATATTG
>JANEYF010003131.1:77500-142661 GCA_029963845.1 Rhamnusium bicolor
TGGGATAAGACAAATTATAGTTACAATCAAGGGTATAAAATAATTTTTTCACAAATTATAATTTTATTATTTATTAAATATTGCATAACTACTTACAAAAATATTACTATGGTACAATAACAAAGTAAGTTCCATAGTTTATAAGAAAAATTATGAAGAAAATTAAACAAAGCAAGATTTTTGAGAAATGGTAGGTAGGTAGGTATATTATCTTAAAGCCCCCCATACACCTGCGAACAAATTGCGCAAACTAACGTTGCACAACAGATTGTTGTGCGTACAAGGTCACCCATACACTGCGCAATTTTATACAAACTTCAGTTGCTTTTGTCGTATACCTACGGAAACATGCCGTCTGACGATGCAATAGTTGCGCAACGCCACTCGTTGTGCAATTAATTTCAACCAAGTTTGAATTTCTGCAACTAGTTGCGCAGCATGTTAAACAACACCATACATTATACAATTGTTTGCACAACAGCCTCTGTTGCGCAATTTGTTCGCAGGTGTATGGGGGGCTTAAAAAAAACATTATTATTAGAGTTGTACTCTTGAATTCGTGATATACCTATAGTTATAATTTCTTATTTACTAGTCTTAGACTTAGTTTTTTGTTTTTAATTTTTTTGCGTTTTTTTTGTTTTTATTATTTTGTGTTTTTATCTTAGTCTTGTCGGCGTGAATAATAGGCTCTGTATTAGATTTTTTACTAGTTGTGGGGTGAGTCTCATCTGATTTATCAGTGTATTGGATTGAGTCATAAAAAAAGTGAGTATCAGTTGGTAATACTTTCTTGAGTTCCTGTAGATTCATCCACTTCTTGTTTATTTTGATTCTCTCGGAATACAGAGGTTGAAGGGAATAATCTACGTTGATTATATTCTGTTTCTGTGGTAATGTGACATATAGATCAGTGTATTTAATCTTATACATAATTTCTCCACTAGGTAGATACTTCAGACATTTGAGATCTGCTACCTTAAAATCGTTTTTATCCATTCCTGGACGAATTGAACTGTACCTCATATAATTAGAATCATCATAATTAAGAAAAAAGTATGGTTTATTGTTATTTTCTAATCGGGGGTCCACGTCGTCTTGAATTTCATCTTCAGATGGCAAAAAAATCTAGATCATCTTCATTGTCTTCTAAATCATGTTGGTCATCATTGTTAATAAAATCAATTTCCTTGGTGTTATTATTAATCACAGAACAAAACATTGTGCCATCCATAATTTGAATTCCTGACTGATCAATATTTATTATATCTCCAATTGACAAATATCTCGACTCGTCTGATTCCCTATTTTGGGAACCAGTACTTGATGTAATTTCAACATTATTTGTAGCTGATGTTAAATAGGCATCATTTTCATTACCGATTCCAGAGCCATCATCATCGAATACGCTTAAATCACAAGGAACATCTACCATTATAATATCATTCACCTTGATTGCCGACGTAGCATTTTCTAAATTTTTCCCTAGAGCCAGAGCAACCATTCTGGCCCCTCTTCCAAACATATTGTTCTAATTTGTCTTAACCCACATACGGCATAACAATTCCAATAAGACGTATCCCATAATAGTTAAATAATTGCAAATATTGATAATTATTTGAGGATATTGTTTAAATTAACATCAGATTAACTAAATCTTTTTTTTTTTTTTTTTTTCTGTAATAATTTAAGAATTAATTAATTGGAATATATACATATATAAAAAAAACAATAAAATAACTAATAACAATTTCTTTTTTTTTTAATAAATTCTTATGTCTTACACTGTATTTCCGAAATTAATTATTAAAGACACAATATTAGATAGTTTATACCAACTGATGAAAGAGAAGAAATTAAATTAAATATTTATTTCGTAAATAGGTTGTAAAAATATGAGTTACACCTATTAAATATTCAATAATTGGTTTAAGTGATCATTGTCTCTAATGACAGTTATTTGATTGTTATGCATAATAAGCACCTTACCATTTTCAGTCCAACACAAATTTTTATACACTTTTCGACACTCTTTAAATAACTCAAGCCTGGGCTTGGTTATCATTTCCACTATCACTATGCCGGAACCTTTTAAACGTTTTTTCATCCTAAAAATCTCATCTTGCATCCACTGGGTTGTAAACTCAACAACTACAAACCTCGATGTATTATCGTTGCGTTTTTTACCCATGCGATAGCAGGTACTGATGTCGCTTTTTTTGTACTGTAAATTCAAGCGGTTTTTCTGATAGGAATAAAATTAATTTGTCTATTAAATTTTCGTGATGATTTTCTGGTATTCCTCTAACTATAATATTTCTTCTGTAGCTTTTTTGCAAATTATCATCTACCTTCTGGTCTAGATCTTCATGTGCCTTGGCTAATATGGTTATGTCACGCTTTAAATTATATATTTCTTACATCCTTTTCAAATTTTTCAAAACGCTTTCTAAGATCTTGAAGGGGTTTGTTACTAGAACTATCACCCTTCTTTGAGCTGTTGCAGTTTCAAGTTCATTCCTGAAACTATTAAGTTCATTATCCACACTTGACATAACATTACTTAGGCGACTTCGCAGACTTCTTGAAGTCATTTTCTTAAACTTACAATGAGTTGCACTATAAAAATATTAGTTTACAGATAGATATTTTTATCTTTTATTAATTATTTTGAATTTTAGTTATTAAGTTTACTGCAACTCACACTAACACGCCTACTCGCGCATATCTATCTCTCACAATAACCATTCAAATTTATGTCGTTCCTCCCCTTAATTTTCCTTGCCCTTAAATGTCTTCTTTTTGTAATTTTTTATGCTGTTATGGAGGTCACGTGATCAGTGATCGAAAATGAAATGATGGGCAAGAGAAATGGAACGGAATAATAACATTTTAGAGGTCATTTTATGGCAAGGTAAGGGGAGTGACACAAATTTGAATAGTTATTATAGGGCATGGAAAACAGTGAAATTATTTGAGCCGCACTTTCAATTTTAGACACAATCCACTATCACAGGTAATTTTCGCTACATACCAGGTATGTTGTTTCAGTAACCTCTACGTTTTCGCGTCATCAGTAAGTTCGGGAAATATGTAATGAAGACAGCAATTTTATTAATCGAAAACATACACAGGTTACCATAGAATCTGAAACGCGACGATAACTTCACAGTTCAGAATTTAGTGATGGGCAATCTATACTTGACAGCAAAACAATCGACTCGGGTTTTGAGATAATGTGTATCCACTCCGATAGCATTCCAAGGACACTTCAATGTACTGCTTGAAAGCTTAAAAACTGTTCTTTCAAATGATACCACTTTGATTGAAATCAGACTTATTCTGACAAAGTTTGGGCCTAAGAATAAGTGAGTCTCAAGTATAGTTTACATTGTGGAACTAGTTCTCGCGAACTAGTTCGCTGAAAAGAACGATTGTTTAGCTTTCATGTATAAATTTCCCATCACTAAATTGTGAACTGTGAAGTTAGCGTCGCGTTTCAGATTATAGGGTAATTTTCGCGACATACCGGGTATGTTGTTCCAGTAACCACTACGTTTTCGCGACACCGGTAAGTTAGGGGAATATGTAATGAAGATAGAAATTTTATTAATTGAAAATATACACAGGTCCAGAGCAGGGTATGTACTGGTATGTATATGTTTGTTGCTGTTTTCGTTGGGATGATACCACTAGTAACCGTTCACTACATATCTGGTATGTCGCGAAAATTACCCTATAATCTAAAACGCGACGTTAACTTCACAGATCACATTAGTGATGGGCAAAATAATCGACTCAGCAAAACAAAACAATCGATTCATCAACATGATCGAGTTTTGAGAGAATGTATATCCACTCCGATAGCATTCCAAGGAAACTTTAATGTACTGTTTGAAAGCTTAAAAACTGTGCTTTCAAATAATACCACTTTGATTGGAATTAGACTTTGTAAAGTTTGGGCCTAAGAATAAGTGAGTCAATTGTTTTGCTCTCAAGTATAGTTTATTTTGAGGAACTGGTTCTTGCGAACTAGTTCGCTGAAAAGAACCGCTCTTTTTTATTAGTTCGTTCACGAACTACACGCGCGCGCAAAACACAGGGAACGATCGAACTAATTATTCCGTGGTTAACGCACACTGACGTCTGCGAACGTATCTTTTCAAAGACTGGACAAATACGCGCTCAAAAAGGAATATTAACTTCATCTAAAGTTAATCAAATTGTGTTTTTAAATCATAATTTACAACCAGGCTTTTTTAAAACGTAAAAATATTTATTGTTTATAATTATTTATTTCTTTTCTACCAAGGAATATTTACTTATTTTGTAACGAAGTGCTTTTCGTTAATAGTTTTCTATTGTAACCAGACCTAAATGGGGTTTTCGATAACTTTGGTACATCCTGTATACGATAACTTGTGGTAATATTTCTTTTAAAACCGTTTTGAACCAAAGTTAAATTTATTTTGCACATCCAGTATTTGGAATAACAATTATTTCTCAAATATAATTGTTTCAAACCAGTTTCTTTCCAGGGTAATCTTAGGTTGTTTATTATTCTAATAATAAATCGTTTATTGTGTTTGTACTCAATCAAGTAAGAGGAAAGTAGTTTAATTTAATTTAGTTTGATTTCAAAGTTGAAATCATTTACCTATTCATGGTAAAGAAATATGTTTCTATTTGTTTAATAATTTACCGAATTGATTTTTGAATATTAGTACTTGACCGTTTTAAATTATTTCTTTTCGGAAATATAGTTTAAAAATTATGAGAAAGCGATTTCCAGATTTGGAATATTTTTTGAACATTTGTGTACATGATTTAACGCAGAGAATTTGTTTAAATATGTTGCGCCGAGATAAGATGAAATAACGTTTGCCACAGGCAGCAGATCCCTGCCATTATTGGGGAGGAGGTTTAGTATAAATTGAATCACACTGCTTGAAAGAATCACCTTCTGCTCTGGTGAGTGCTCAAGTAAGAAGCACTCAGCTACCGATCTCCGGTGCACTCCGGAACTATTAGTGATAAGAATAATTTTGACCGTTTTACTGTTTTTAATTGTATTTCCGCCATTTTACCGTTTGTGTCTGAATTTACTGCCATATTGTGTTGTCCGAAGTACCTGCTTTCCGAATAAGTCAGAGATATACGGGACATTCCGCGATTTATTGATAAAGGTGGGTTATCTATTCAACAAGCATCGAAATTTTTCGGTTGTCATTTTATTGTGTATTGACGTAAATACAGGACTTTTAAACCTCGATCTCTGAAAAGAGTCCCATCTCAGTCATAGTTGTATTAAAGTACCGGTGAAATCTTTATACCTCGATCTCTGAAAAGGATTTCATCAGATGCACGCGCAGTGACATCAGTGAGGTTTTCATGTCTCGATCTCTGAAACGAATCTCACTAGGTGCACCGAGAGGTAATTCATAAACCGTTTCGTTCGATACTCGTGATCATTATAACTAATTTGTACAGGAAATAAGTTTGAAGTTGATTTGATAACCAATTACTCTAAGCTATCACTAGCTACCGAAATTTAACCTCGAATATCTCCAGTCATTCACGCATATCTCTGGTTTAGTAAGTTTAAGGGACAGTCTTGCAATTAAAGCTCGAGTTAGTAAAACTGAACTGCTGCCCTATATAGTTAAACAAGCATCGGGATTCGGTGGTCATATTTATTTGGTATTGATGTAAAGATAGGACTTTTATACATCGATCTCTGAAAAGAGTCCCATCTCAGTCGTACTTGAGTTAAAGCGCCGGTGAAATCTTTATACCTCGATCTCTGAAAGGGATTTCATTGGGGGCACGCGAGGTGACACCAGTGAGGTTTTTATACCTCGATCTCTGAAAAGAATATCACTAGGCGTCCCAGGTTGTAATATACAAACTGTTCCGTTCGTAACACGTAGTCAGGAAACCCTAACAAGGGACATCAATAATAGCTAATCTAAATATATAGCAGGCAAGCGATTAAACAGAGAGATATACCGTCTGTCCCTGGACTGACCTGCACTTGTGTATTGTTTGCACTTCGCTACCGCTTACCACTGACCATACCTGTTGCACCGACTGCCTGCCGTAATTCCGTCTTAAGCATTAGTGACTAGTCATTAACCGCTTGCTGTAAATACCAGTACTAGCAGCTACCGTAACTGTGCTTTATTGGAAATCACCGCTTGTTTGCTTTTGTAGATGCTGATAGTAAACATTTGAGAGTAATGCCGTAGTAGCAGTTTCCGTAACTTAGCTGTGCTTGATATAATTGATCACCGCTTTTGCATTACATAACTTCTTGCTTGATTTTCTTTGGTTGCTTACTTGTAATATAGGTTAATATTTACGTTGCATTATAACATAACTGTTGTGCATACAGGGTGTCCCAACCAAAAGTAGGCACCCTGAATAAGTTTGGATAAAATTTTTTTGAAAAATTGGTGAAACACATCGACCTTGTTTCTAAGGGGAGCATATTTTAATGTAATACTTGTATACCTATCATCTCTCTACCCTACACGGCCACCCCCACAAAAAATTGGCAAGGAGGGTCGAGTGATACATCTTTTGAAAGGTCTTTCAATTCTCTACATAACTGTGTATTTATTAAACTTTTATCGATTCGTTCCTGAGAAATAATTGTTTTAGGTTCGGGAAATAAAAATAAAAGCAGTTTAAATTATCGTATGTATTGTTCAAAATGACCCCCACCGACTTCCATACAGTAGTATAATCTGTCTTAAAATTCTGTACGAACATTTCTGAACACATCTGGAGTCAATAAACGACATTCTCGAACAATTCTTTCACGTAACTCTTCCAGAGATGCGGGTTTTGTTGCAAATACTTTCGATTTGAAATGTCCTCACAGAAAGAAATCCAAGGGAGTTAAATCGGGTGACCTAGCGGGCCACTACACAGGACCTCTTCTTCCAATCCATCGTTCAGGAAACCGATTATCCAAAAATTGACAGACTGTTATAGCAAAATGGGTGCCCCCATCGTGTTGAAAAAATAGTTCGCCCTCTAAAAGATTACCGTCTTCTTCGAGGATTTGGTTAATCATTGGGTCGATGTTATTTTCTAACAGATCGAGGTGCCTTTCGCCATTTAAATTGTCAGGAATAAAAAACGGCCCGACAATGCCCCCTAAGATGCTAGTCCAAACATTTAACTTCTGAGGCCTTTGGGTATGAGTTTCCATGAACAAATGTGGATTGGTTTCACTCCAATACCTACAATTGTGCCTGTTTACCTCTCCACTTAACTAAAATGTCGATTTATCAGAAAAACACGTATTGTACAGTAGATTGGCATTACCGTATAATTGTTCACTAAAAAATCTCACATAATACAAGCCGACGATCGGGATCATCTTCGTTTAATTCGTGTACCAATTTAAATTTATATGGATGAAATTTGTGGGCCTTTACAATTCGATGAACACTGCTTCGTGATACACCGGAAGCCTCAGCTACTTTCCTGATCGATTATTACGAGTATTATCTATCTGCAAATGACCCAGTACTGCCACTTCGACTGCTTTATTCCTATCGGTCGCTGAGATTCATGCTTTTTGTTTCCTACAGAACCTGTTTCCATAAATTTTCTCAATAATTGTAAAACATACTGAGAACCAACCCTTCTTCTATCTGGGTGATTTCTAATATGCACTCCGTAGAGCTCTAGCACAATTATCGTTTTTAAAATAAATGCTGATAATTTCTATTCTCTCCTGAAGGGTATAAACCATTTTGAGAACTCACTCTGGTAAAATGTATCTCGATTTAAAATTGGTTGGGAACAAATTACTGTTCAAGGACTATCAAATACTTACGAGTCTTTTATAATTCTAAAACTAAACGGACAAGGAAAGTGTTTTTTGTCGAAAAAACTCGTGTTGATTTGAGAGCACTAAAAAATGTAGTTTTTTTTATAAATTCCAATACCGTGTCGTATTTTAGATTTTTTAAACGATTTCGATTGTGTAATCATCAAAAATAAAATTATTTTCCTTAAGAACGAATCGATAAAGTTAAAAAAAAATACACAGTTATGTAGGAAATTGAAAGACCTTTCAAAAGATGTATCACTCGACCCCCCTTGCCATTTGAATTTTTGAGGGGGTGGCCGTGTAGGGTAGAGGGATAGGTATATAACATTAAAATATGTCCCCCTTGGGAACAAGGTCGACGTGTTTCACCAATTTTTGAAAAAAATTTTTATCTCCAAAGTTATTCAGGATGCCTACTTTTGGTTGGGACACCTTGTATATACATTTTTTTATTCTTTTGTAAAACAGTCTTAAATAAATAGAGTAAGTGAAGTTGAACTTCTGCCTTTTATTTAAAGTAAAGTAAGTAAATCTGCTTGTACATCAAGAATCATTTTCGGCAGGTAAGGTGAAGTTGTCCATTGGTAAGGTGAAGTTGTCCATTGCTACTCAAACACCAGCCACACACACAGACCGTCTTGCATTCCGTTTCTTCACTGAGTTATCCTAGCTTCTATCATACCGCTGATGAATAAAGTGGTGTTCCTACAATTTAAAACAGGAACTGGCGCTCGAGACCGTTACCATAATAAAAAGTTCAAAGTACCGCTACTGTACGCACGCACACGCACACTCACACACACACCACCCCCCACCCGCCCGCCCGCGCTCGCTCACGCACACGCACACGCACACCCACACCCACACCCACACCCACACCCACCCGCACCCGCACACGCACCCACGCACACACACACACACACACACACACACACAAATAAGCATTGTGGTGGTACAGTATGTAGAATGCTGATTTATTCCCCGACATAGGTGATACAGTTGCATAAGAAATGCGGCAACGTTGCTTCAATCCAATACACCATTTTAGAGTAGTAGTATTTTTGTTTATTTATATATTTTTTTATTCTGTAATTTGTTTTGTAATTCAGATGCTAGAATTTCAGGGATATTAGTAAAAAAAATTAATACATTGTTTACCTGTAAGGGGTTTTTTATTTTATGTATATATCTACGATGTACATGTAATGTATCTTCCACACATATATTCCCACAATATACATTTAAGTAGAACTCTCGTGTATTATGTTGCATATATACATATATTTATCTGAAACATTAAAAAGTCAAATTAGCTAATTAACATACGTACGTACGTATAGATTTAAGCAGTATATTTTTAATTTTCAAAAATATTCACTAAAGGTACCTCTATAAAGAGAAATTAACCAGTTTGGTACGTTTTTGAGTAATTTGAATATGACGGGTTTTTGCAAGTTAAAATTCGGAATAAAATTATATACTGTTTTTTAAAGAATCTAGTAAATTAAGACACTGAAATAAATTAAGAAGTTGGGGTTATAATTTATCACAAATCTATCTTTCTCAGGCAGCTCTATTTGTTCTTGCATATCAGACTTTTTACCCGTAGATCATTGATAATATCCTAGATAGTTTTTTATGTTGTTATATTTTTTTGCAGTGTAACTTTTTTTAAAATTTTATAGTATAATTTAATATGATTTATACACTTATAGTTTATATTTACATTATTATGTTTCAGATTAATTAATTCCCGCCTCCTGTGTTTGCATGAAACTCGAATGCTTGTAGTTATCCATTTAATTGTTGTTTTTGATGTATTAATTTTTTTCATACGAAATGTATCATTAAAACAATCTAGAAAATGAAAATAAAAGGTTTTGTTCGCAAGATTTACTTCATGATCATTTTATTGAATGGCAGTTTACGGATTCCATCAAATTTCTGTAAATTTTTGTTCATGTCAGATTGTTTTTATGCATAATTTAAAAAATGTTACCTTTATAATCTGAGATAAACTGCAAATCCTGGGAATGAACACCGAAATAAAAACTCAAATAATTCGAGAACGGCTAATTCTACCGTATGTTATCAAGAATACCTTTTTTAAAAGAAAAGTTAGGGAGAATAAGGCGGCACCAGCTCAAAAAAAAAACTTAAAAAGGTTGACAATTCCAGGAGGCATACCCAAAAATAGATTCTCTTACCTTTTAGTACTGCCCAAAATTACAATTTGATAGTTCAAGCTGTTTAAAAGTAATTGCCAAAAAATGAAACAAATAGGGTCAGGCCTTTGATCTCAAAAGAAAATGCCGCAGTAACCTCCTAATTCCCGCCAATGAGTTTGGCGGGCAATATGTCTGTCTACTCTTGCTAGATGGGGCTACAAATTATTTTAAACATTAAGAAAAAGTAAAAACTAAAATACACTATAGATAAATCACAAAACACTTAAAATACTCAACGAATTAATCACTCTGAACAGCGTCACACACAGAACGTACAACTAAATTGTCAAATTTAATTTACAGCATATTGTAAAATAATTGACCTTAACAAAATCAGACCATAAAGAAGATATCTGCATTATCTACTGGTACTATACAGCTACGATTATCCCTCTACTTGTCAGTAGAAATACTACCCGCCGAATTGATTAAAGAGCGCAGTTGCTTACGTAATACTACCATCTTACACTGAGGGCATCGTAATCGTATACAATCAAATAAATTTGAATGGTATTTTGCATACTCTGTATTAGATGGCGCCCAATATGCAATAGTTGGTACAGTTTTTATTTTGCTAATACCTTTACTACCACACAATAGATCGCGCTGGAAATCATAGATTGTTGGGACAAACTTACATCGTGAAAGTAAAATCATGCTCGGGGTTTCGTCTTATATCAATTTATATTTCTTGCGTTTTCTTAATTGTTTGTTATATAAAGAATTTAAATAATGGGCCATATACTAACTAGAGATTGTTGGTGCAAAATATGAAGATTTAACCAAACATACTTAATTAAAAGGTGCCTAGTTTATGAGATACAGGGTGTTAAAATAGTTTTTTTAAATGATTTTATTTTGGTGTGTCTATTTTTTTGTTCGGAACAGCTGTACAGACATTTTTAATTGAAATTATGATATATTTACTAATTGAAGAGGTGAATGGAAAAAGGCGTTAACTGGCATTGTTTCAAAAATTGGAGTATCCTATTCGATAGAGGTGTTGTGATTTACTACTCTTCGTTAATGTTTCGTTACGTTTCTATTACTAGATGCTTAGATACTAAATGAATAAAGGAGCTAAGAAACAACATAACTCCGTATCTCTGGTGAATGAAGGTTGGTAAAAACGTTTTTCTGACAAATTATTAACTAATTAACACCTTTATCTATCCAGCCCTTCAATTGTAAGTAAACAAGATATATTTGTCTGAAGTCGTTGAAATCAAACGTTTTCGACATATTTAAAGATTGAAAGTTAATGAATACTACACACTACACAATATTTTCATTATTGCATCAAGTAGGCTTATGTCATACTTGCATTTTAGCGATTACAGTTGAAGGTTCATTATTAGTATTGTTATTGTGCAATTTAATTTTCGTCACTTTACATTTTCTTACTTGTTTTAACAGATTTTAAAACTTTTTTTAATTAGTTTATGAATGAATGCTGTTGCTATTAAAATTCTATTTATAACACAGTAAGTTACCTATTTAAAATATGACACAAGCAAACTTGGTTCAAATAATGAAAACACTGTGCGTAGTGTGAATATTCAGTCAACTTTTAATCCTTAAATATCTTGAAAACGGTTGATTTAGAGACTTCAGACAAGTATAACTTTTCTACTTAGAATTAGTAAATACATCATGATTACAATTAAAAATGTGCGTACAGATGTTCTAAAAAAAATTGGATCAATATCTATCATTTATTGTATTGGACGCCCTGTATAACTTAAGGTCACTCAACTAATGTGAAATTATGATTTCTCCCTATAAAAAATCTACCTGTACAGATTTTGAACTTGATCTATCAAGTAGTTTTTGATTTGCAACCAAAAAAATCATTTAAAAAAAAAACATTTCAACATTTCATTAACTATAGACACCTGTGTGGAATTTCCGATCCAGGAGAATATATAAGTACAAAGAAGCAAGTTATATCATAGGATTATATATACCGGGTGTAAGAGGATCACGGTACACCCCTTTTTCTCCTTTAGTTTTGAAGATAATTGATTGAAAGTTGGGATATCCTATGTACATAATAAGCGGCACTTTTTGGCATACGTCATTTTTTTTCACTTCCGGTTTCGCCAGAAGTGACACTAACTTTCGATTTTTAAATGGAACACTGTATATTATTGCATTTTTGAACTTTGCATAATTTTCCGAATCCAACGATACCAAATAAGTGACATTTCAAACGTCAATATTTTTTATATAATTTTTAGTTTTCAATTTAAGTGTGCCATGACGGTTCCGATTTATTCTAAATGACCCGTGTAATGCTAGAAAAATCGAAATCCCGTCAAAAATACTAAATTACATGATTTATGAGCAAATAAAGTTCATCAAAACGGTTTTTGGGGAAAAACTCAATGTTTTCAAATGGAACCATATTGGTACCGTGGTACCATTTATTAGTACTATTAAGAAGGAATTTATTCATGTCGTTAAATACAAACAAAATTACAGCTAATAAGAAAATACAATTTTGTTCTAATTAAATGTTAAGAAGTAACTAACTAAGGTGGTTTGAAAACAATGAAATATTTATCTTGTCAAAATTTTTTTGATTTATAAGTGTTTTTATTGTGTCTTTAAAAATTGTTTAAAATTCTTGTCAATTGTGTTCAAAATGCCGCAAATTTATACAAGAGATGAAAAAGTGGACATTATTTATGGGGAATGTAGAAAAAATGCCGTTGCGGCTAACCGGTGTGAAAACGGCAGCCAGACTTAGCAAAATATTTCCGAATTCTCCCGAACAGCCATAGCCGTCGGCGGAAGGGTCTTTCCATTGAAATAATAATTCCTGATTGAATCACCATGATATTTTAGTAAACACTAAGCCTGCTCGTTAGTTATCTTATACGATATCCAATTTAGATGACACTAAAATATTGGAGAGGCGGAAATTAACAAAAGAACCAGAAAATATATTAATTAATTCTTCGAAATTCCTACATTTAGACAGCATCAAATTATGTGGCAACAGGACCTATTCGACCCTTTGTCTGACGGCTAGTGCGATATTGACTTGCATATCTCCCGCGGGGCGCAAAATAATTAACAACCCCGGAAACATATTAATTAATTTCACTAAATCCATTCATTTAGGCAGCACCAAATTTTAAGGAAACATTACCTATGTGGTACCTTATCTGATGGCTAGTACGATATTGACTTGCAGATCTCCCAAGGGGCGGAAAATAATTAACAACCCCGGAAACATATTAATTAATTTCCCGAAATTCCTACATTTAGACAGCATCAAATTTTAAGGAAACAGTACCTATGTGGTGCTTTATCTTATGGCTAATGCGATATTGACTTGCAGATCTCCCAAGGGGCGGAAAATAATTAGCAGCCCCGGAAACATAATAATTAATTTTCCGAAATCCCTACATTTAGACAGCACCAAATTTTAAGGAAACATTACCTATGTGGTCCTTTATCGGATGGCTAGTGCAATATTGACTTGCAGATCTCCCAAGGGGCAGAAAATAATTAACAACCCCGTAAACATAATAATTATTTTCTCTAAATTCGTACATTTAGACAGCATCAAACTTTAAGGAAACATTACCTATGTGGTGCTTTATCTGATGGCTAGTGCGATATTGACATGCAGATCTCCCAAGGGGCGGAAAATAATTAGCAGCCCCGGAAACATATTAATTAATTTCCCGAAATTTCTACATTTAGAGAGCACCAAATTTTAAGGAAACATTACCTATGTGGTGCTTTATCTGATGGCTAATGCGATATTAACTTGCAGATCTCCCAAGGGGAAAAATAATTAGCAGCCCCGGAAACATAATAATTAATTTCCCGAAATCCCTACATTTAGACAGCACCAAATTTTAAGGAAACATTACCTATGTGGTGCTTTATCATATGGCTACTGCGATATTGACTTGCAGATCTGCCAAGGGGCGGAAAATAATTAGCAGCCCCGGAAACATATTAATTAATTTCCAGAAATTCCTAAATTTAGACAGCACCAAATGTTAAGGAAACATTACCTATGTGGTGCTTTATCTTATGGCTAGTGCGATATTGACTTGCAGATCTCCCAAGGGGCGGAAAATAATTTGCAGCCCCGGAAACACATTAATTAATTTTCCGAAATCCCTACATTTAGACAGCACCAAATTTTAAGAAAACAATACATATGTGGTGCTTTATCCGATGACTAGTGCGATATTGACTAGCACATCTCCCAAGGGGCGGAAAATAATTAACAACCCCGGAGACATTAATTATTATCTCTAAATTCGTACATTTAGACAGCATCAAATTTTAAGGAAACATTACCTATGTGATGCTTTATCTGATGGCTAGTGCGATTTTGACTTGCAGATCTCCCAAGGGGCGAAAAATAATTAGCAGCCCCAGAAACATATTAATTAATTTCCCGAAATTCCTACATTTAGACAGCACCAAATTATAAGGAAACATTACCTATGTGGTGTTTTATCTGATGGCTAGTGCGATATTGACATGCAGATCTCCCAAGGGGCGGAAAATAATTAGCAGTCTCGGAAACATATTAATTAGTTTCCCGAGATCCCTACATTTAGACAACACCAAATTTTAAGGAAACATTACCTTTGTGGTGCTTTATCAGATGGCTAGTGTGATATTGACTTGCAGATCGTTTTTTGGGTTTAAATAATGTTTGGTTTCGATATTTTTATTGATTTTTAGTGTCAGAAAATGTCGCGGTTTTGATTTCATTTTGTACATTCTTGGTAAAACCTTTTAGTTTTGGGATAACTTGATACAATATAAGTATTTGTGTGTAAATACATATTGTATTTGAAGCTGGTGTTAAGTCAACATGTTTGAGAGAAAATCGAAGAAATTTTTACTGCAAAAAATTGCAAACGCAGTGTTTCTTGAGAGGCCTCAACTTAATCATAAAGATATAATGAGACTCAGTTCAAAGGATAAATTATTTTGTAAGATCGTGAAAATTGTAAATCTAAAAGAGTTGAAATATCCAAGTTCCGTTTATCAGCTGATCCATCGGCACCAAAAGTTGTTTATGGAAACATTTAATAGGGACGTGTCAACAATAACATCTACAAAATTCGTAAGCAAGAAGAATTTGTCAAAAATTGTGGATGATTTAAAAATAAACGTCACAGATTTGAAATCCGTTAGAGATAAAGACTCTGTGTACAAACGTATATGTGAACAGTTTGGAAAAGCTAATAATTGGAAAAATAGGAAACAGTTATACAATTGCTTCAAAAAATACTATTCTGATATTAAATATAATGAAATTTATTCGGCGGCCGGAAACACTGTGAACAACGATATGTTTGAATGTTCACATGTAAAGAAAAATTGGTCACCCTCGATCGAGAACGAAAATATAGAAGATACATTCAATATAGCCCATACCGTATGTTCCACTCCAGTTGGTTTTAGTATTGTGAACATCAATTTGCAGAATAAAATAATTAATGTTGATGATGTGTGGGATGCTTCAGAAAGCAACATTCATTTATTATCTGAAAATACGCACAATTTTTCTATAATTGATAACGTTGAATTAAATACTTCAACTCTAGACGTAAAATCTAGGTCTACCGCAAAGTCTCAGGTGTGTGAAGGAACTCGAAATAAAAGTAACTTTTTTAAAAATTACCCCAGAAAATTTCGATATACCCGAATGTCTTCTAGATTTATCAGTGAATAAGGATCTACAAGTGTTACCTATAGGAGCGATGAACGTAATGTTAGAGAGGGAAGTTTCAAAATAGGAAAAAAAGTATGGGATGTTATTTTTCAAAATAATAAGTTAGTGGCAGAACATTACCCCTATTATTTAAAAAACAGAATAAATAGGCATGTAAATAATACTTGTTGTATTGTTATTAAATACGTAATATACTTGAAGAGTGGCACTATAAAAATATATGCTATTTGTAAATATAACAATAATAAATGTAAGAAATTCACAATTACGATAATGAATAGAAATGTAATAATCGATAGCTCATCATGGAATTATTGCCACAAAAAACCATTGGCAACATTTGCTAAAGGAACGGAAAGACGAGTAACCAAAAAAGAACTTTTATGAAACAAACCATCTAATTACAAGAGAAAAACATTACTTGACGCAAATAAGACAATCGTACGTTCGGGAAATTTGCAGAATATAAAATCGGATGCGGTAATAAGAAAAATCAGATCTGAGGCAAAGTCTCATTGGGACAGGGATAAGGATGATATTTTGGATTTAATAAAAATGCATCAGGAGCACGATGAATATATAAAAGAAAGATGCATACCTTTTAATGTTAAAATTTATAGCCAAGAACAGTTAAAAGTCTTAGAAAAACAAATTGATGGCAAAACTCTCCCCATATTATTTTTCGATACTACTGGAACGATAGTAAAAGAACCTATGAAAAACTGTAAAAGAGTCTACTTCTACTCGGCAATAATTCCCCTTAACGAAACGAAAAGGATATTTCCAATTTTCGAAATGGTATCCGGTACTCATTATTCAAAAACTATTTTTAAAATATTTAATGACTTCAGGACCTTTTGCGAAAATCGTAATAAATGGCCAATATTTAGTGCCGTCGTTACTGATTTTAGCTTCGCCAATATTCATGCGATTATCAAATCCTGCAACCGACTAACTCTCCTCGAGTATTTGGAACTGTCGTATAAAATTGTTAACGGAACATTAGAAATGCCAGATTCTTTAGTAACGGTGCATTTGTGTTGCGCACATTTTATGAAAATGGCCACTAAGGATATAGTTGAACAGTGCAGCGATGTAAAAAATAGAATTTTTTTCAAACATGTAATTGCGCAATGTATTCAACGTAATAATATGGCCCAGATTGAAAGGTCGTTTACTAATTTTGTCATTTTGCTTAAATCACCTTCATATAACGATACGGTTAAAACGGCAATCAAGAACATTTGTGAAACGCAAAATGAAGAAACACCAATTATCCTTGAATATACAAATCAAGTAGAAGAGGAGATGAAAAACGACAGCCTATATAAAATGAGTCCATTTTACAAACACTTTTCTAGTACGATTTCTAATATCGATGTTTGCGACGACGGGCTCCAAGAAAATACATATTTCACGCCTTCTCTTGTGGACATACTACTGAATAAGTACATGCCCTACTGTTCTCTTTGGACGGGTCTCATGATTACAGACAAAAACGTTAATCGATATAGCACTGCTTATGTGGAAAACTATTTTGGGAACCTGAAAAATAATGTTTTAAATAAAGAGCAAAACTTAAAGTGCTCCAGATTTTTGCGAAAATCTCGTGAAAATGTTCTAGCTCTCTACAAAGAATGTATGTTAGATATTCCTAAAAAAGCACTGACGAAACAAACCGAATTGAAAACAAAAGACCCTGCTTCCGAACTACATTCCCAGGAGTCTTGGCAAAAAAAATTCAAATCGGGTAAGACTTCTTTTTCAGGCAGTTTTTTAAAAAAAGCAAATTATTGAAGACCTTCTACCTACATTTATTGAGGATGAAAACTGTTTGTATTGTGCAGAACGACAACTCGACGAGACCGCTGATTGGGTTCAATATGATCGGTGCGACAAGTGGATCCATCAGAAGTGCGAATCTCTGCTAGATCGTTCTTATAGCGGCGAGTTTTTATGCAAATTTTATCGCACGGATATTGCACAGGCGATTAATCAGAAGCCAACAGTTTTAGAATCTAAGAAACATCAAGAGTTGAAAGAACAGTGCACGGAATTTTTAAAATCGATTGAAACAAACGTGAAAAAAAAAAAATGGAAGAACTAACTAGAAACCAAAATGACCGCATCTGGCTTGACGAAAGGCGTAAGCGTATTACTGCTTCTAATTTTGGTAGAATTTGTAAAGCGAAAACTGCTGCGACTAAACAGAACATAATTAATGATCTAACCATTGAAAAGAAACTAAACATACCAGCTGTTCGTTATGGGCATGATCACGAAAATGTAGCGATTACGCAATATTTGAAGATATTCCCAAGTAAATATAAAAAAGCAGGATTTTTTATTCATAAAAATTTACCATTTCTAGGCGGTTGTCCTGATGGACTTATTAACGATGATGGTATTATCGAAGTTAAATGTAGCTACAAGGCCAAACATAAAAATATTGACCAAGTTAAACTTGAATATCTTGATCTGAATAAAAAATTAAAACACGCATAATTATTACTATCAAGTACAAGGTTTACTTGAAATAGTAAATCGACCTTGGTGTGATTTCGTTGTTTATTTTAACGAGAATATAATGGTAGAACGAATTGAGAGAAACCCACGTTTCTGGAAAAATGTTAATAAAATTAAAAGAGTTTTATTTTTATTATTATTTGCCAGCTTTAGTTATGCCTAATATCCCTCGAAGGATCTTCACCTTGCTCGCGGTGAGGGGGCTTGCGTGCTCTAATGAACTGAGGGCTATGCCGGCGGTAGCTTAGCTACCGGCAGGGACTCCCATGCCGGACAGGCCGAGGGGAAGAGCCAGACTAAGAGAGATCCACTCACACACACATATACACCTTACACCTACACACAAATGCTTGGTCAGAAAGACTCCTGGGTTCGCCCTCTTCCAGGTGGAGATTCGAGGCGGGGCTCCTGGATTGGGATCGTGTTGGAGAGGTAGCAGTGAAAGAAGCTGGGGATGGTACACCCAGTGCCGCCGGATAGTATAGGGGCCCACCCTTGCATAGCCAGCGTAGGGGGCTGCCCTTTCACCCGGTGTATAATCCCGGAGTTTGTAGTAGTGCCAGGTGGCGCCTGGAATAGGGCCCTGCTGCTTTCTTCGGGGGGCTTCACTAGTGGCTGCCAACCTTTCTCGCCGGGATAAAGCCTAGCCTTGTGCTTCACCTGGGGGAGGGAGAATCCGAGGAGTCAGACAGCCTAAGCATACACATACATCAACACTATACATACACACACACACCTACACTTACACACAGAAACATCTAGACACACAAACCCCCCCCAAAAATGGAAGAAGAGAAAAATAAAGAAATAGTCAACGTACCCGTTGAAGCAGAGCTCCCTAGCTCAGAAGTGAAGGTGGTGGCCACCGAGCCGCTACCTCACCAGGAGGAAGATCTTCTGAGGTCTCCTAGTGACGAGTCTGAGGAGGGACCGAAAGGTTCTACCACGGACGAAGTCACCGAGGATGCCCTCAGAAAAAAGAGGGAAAAGAGGAAGGAGTACAAGAAGAAAGTCAGAAGCAGGAGGAAGGAGCAGAAGGCCAAAAGTTCAATGCCGGGCGATTCACTTCGACCGGTAGAGCTGGAGGGCTCTGTTCTAGCCTCTTCTGCTTCGGCGAGCGCCAGCCAACCGGCCCCGAGTTCTAGGCTTACCGTCAAGGAAAGCCAGGAGCACCGGACTGGTAGGCAGGCGTACAGAGACCGACCCTCTAACACGAGGGGCCCTAAGGCAAGGTGGGCAAGAAGGGAGGAAAGAAGGGAAGCCAAAAGGCAACCTGTTTCACTCCCTTCTGCTCCTGCTTCGGTGAGGGGGGTAGAGGAACCTGGAAGTCGGCAAAGACTTCCAACTACTCAGCCTCCGACCAAGGGCTCCAAGCGGCAGAGGGTTGCAGAGAAGACCACCCCTCCGGAGCGGCGGAACAAGCGGGCCAAGGCGGTCCGGACACCCTTGAGACCAGCAGGTGATGCGGTTCATGTGTCTCCCTTACTTAGGGGAAGCACAGGGGCTGCAAACCTGCGGGCCTCTGGGGCCGGGCCACAACTGGCCAGCTATAGTTCTGCTGCCAGGAGAGAAAATCAGGTCGTTATAATGTCTAGCCGCGAGGCTGGTATTATCACACCTGAAGAGGCAGAGCGTCTGAGAGGACATCTGGTGGAGGAGATGTTGCGGACCATGGCGGGCCCCGAAGGGGGTCCTCAGGGTCCGGAACTTCATTTCAGGAACTCGGGCCGGGTAGAACCGGGCTGGTTCCTGATATCTGCCGAGGATGAAACCTCCAGACGTTGGCTCCTAGAGGACTGGGCAACTCTGGTCGAGGGAGACGTCAGCTTCCGCGCTTTGCGAGCGGCTGATGCCCCATGGCCGGAGAGGGTTGGCTTCTGGCTGAGAAGCCAAGAGGTCGACCTAAGCCGAGTCCTTAGAGTGTTGGCTCTCCAGAACCGCTCCCTCAACATTGGGGCATGGCGGCATCTGGAGACAACAGGAGGTCCTGGTGGGTGGCACCTGATCTTCATGGTTGGCCAAGACACGATCAGACACCTGGAGGACGCCGGGTGGGTGCTCTACTATGAGCTGGTAACTCTGACAGTGCGCAGGTTATCGGCTTGGGGTGGAGCCACTCGCCAGGGGCCTTCCGGGGTCGACATGTCGAGGCCGACCGAGGAGAAAGGGAAATAGGTCACCCAAACCCGCACCATGCAGATCCCCCCATGGACCTATTGCGGGTGAGTCAAATAAATCTCCAGCACAGTCAGGATGCCACTGGGGAACTGGTGAACAACTTGACAGGTAAAACTGGAGAAATTGTACTAATTCAGGAACCCTATGTTTTTAGGAATCGAGTTAGGGGATTAGGAATGTCCGGCTACCAGGTGATAGTCGGAAAGGAAGGAGGGGACGACCGACCAAGAACTTGTATAGTAGCCTCCAAGGATCTGCAGTTGGTGCCATTGCCCCAACTTGGAACCAAGGATGCTACAACAGTCGTCCTAGAATATAAGGTAAGAAATATTAAATGTAAGGTAGTAGTTAGCAGTATTTATCTTCCATATGATAACGCGCGACTACCGCCTACTCAGGAATTAGAAGATATAGTAGCATTTGCAAGGAATGAAGGTCTTCCATTAATAATTGGATGCGACGCCAATGCTCATCATATAGTGTGGGGCAGCTCCGACGTCAACACCCGGGGCGAAGCTCTACTAGAGTACCTGGCGTCGACGAACCTACAGGTTATGAACAGAGGAAAAGAGCCAACGTTTATCAACCGCATCCGCCAGGAGGTGATAGATATTACGCTGGTCTCTCAAAGTTTGATGGAAAAAATTTCTGACTGGAGGGTAACTCAGGATATCTCGATGTCCGATCACAGGATGATTAGATTCGAGATTGGGTCCGATAGGACAGAGGACACCCTCCGAAGAAATCCAAGGAAAACTGACTGGGAGAGGTATCTCCTTACTCTGGCAAGTCTTCAAGACGAACCGGGGGGGAGGATTATCTCCCCTGAGGAATTGGACATAAAGGTAGAAAGCCTAGAAAGTCATATAGTCTCAGCATACGAGGAAGCCTGCCCACTCAAGGCCGTGGGAGTACGTAGGGCCCGATGGTGGAGTAGGTCGCTTGATGACCTGCACCGGACGGCCAGACGTGCTAACAATCGAGCCGTCAAGAGAGGGACGGATTCCTCATGGGACGACTTCAAGGAGGCTAGAAGAAATTTTAAAAAGGAACTAAGGCGTAGCAAGAGAGAAAGCTGGCGGCAGTATTGTGGGGAAATGAACTCCCTACCGGAAACCGCCAGACTGATGAAAATACTCAGCTGCGAGACAAGGGAGACAATAGGATCACTACGAAGGCAAGATGGGACTTGGACTACTTCTAGGGAGGAGTCATTAAGACACCTCTTAGAGGTTCACTTCCCGGGCGAACGCCCTGCCGTTGCAGTACCCTTGGAGCGGCCGATGCCACCAGTTGACTGGCGGCTTGCCGAGGAGATTGTAAAGGACGGAGCTGTAGTCTGGGCAGTGAATGAGTTCGAGCCCTTTAAAGCAGCGGGGCCAGACGGGATCTTCCCAGCTCTGCTTCAGAGGGGCCTGGATATTCTTCTACCGCATTTAAGAGGAATATTTGTGGCCAGTCTGGCACTGGGATATGTTCCCCTGACCTGGAGGTCAGCTAAAGTGGTCTTTATCCCCAAAGTGGGAAAAAAGGACTACACAGCTGCCAAATCGTTTAGGGCGATCAGTCTCACGTCCTTCCTGCTAAAAGCATTGGAAAGGATAGTGGACAGATATCTGTTGGAAGGGGACCTAGCCAGGTACCCATTCCACAAGAATCAGCACGCATATAGGCGAGGGAGGTCCACGGAGACAGCCCTTCACGCCGTCGTGCATAAGGTAGAAAGGGCCCTCCTGCATAAGGAGGTTACCCTAGCAATATTTTTTGATATAGAGGGTGCCTTTGATAAAGCAAGGACTACTACTATCTGCGATGCCCTTCGGACTAGAGGTACTGCTCCAGTACTGGTCAGATGGGTGAAATCTGCGCTGGAAGAGAGACGAGTTAGTGCTGCTTTAGGAGACTGCCAATTGGACGTCGGGGTGAGGGGCGGCTGTCCACAAGGCAGCTGCCTATCACCCCATCTATGGTGTCTAATAATGGATGGTCTCTTGGAGCGCCTAACTTCGGAAGGATTTTATGCGCAGGCATATGCGGACGACGGGCTGGTCCTAGTGACCGGCCGCTTCTTAAATGTCGTTTGCAACAGAACGCAGGTAGCTTGTAGAATAATAGAAAGATGGTGCGGCGAAACAGGTCTGTCTCTCAGTCAATCCATCTAAGACTGAGATGATCCTATTCACCAAGAGAAGGAAAATAGAGGATTTTAGGGCACCAACCATGTACGGTAAACCTCTTGCGCTTGTGCAGGAGGTTAGGTACCTGGGAGTGACCCTGGATAGCAAACTGTCATGGGGGCCGCATATCGACAACGTCATCAAAAAGTCGACTGCGACCTTCTGGCAATTGCGCCGAGCGGTAGGTAGGAACTGGGGCCTCAACCCACGGATCCTACACTGGCTGTACACGGCGGTCATCAGGCCTAGGCTCCAATATGGATCAGTGGTCTGGTGGCCGAGCGTGGACAGAGCGATGACGTCCCGAAAGCTGGCAAAAGTCCAGAGACTAGCCTGCCTAGGGATCACTGGCGCAATGAGGACGACACCGACAGCTGCTCTGGAGGTTCTGCTAGGCCTGCCAACGCTTCCCTCGTGGATAAAGAGGGAGGCTATGGCGGCCTATCTGAGAATGCGGGATTCTGGGAGCTGGCAGTGTTCAGGCAGAGCTGAAGGTCACGCAGCAATTGCTGGACTGACGGAGAGGGAAATCCCTCTCTCAGTCCTGAAGGTGAGAGAAGCGAAAGATCAGCTAAGGTTGGAAAGGAATTACACTCTCACTCTTCCTAGTAGGGAGGAGTGGAGTGAAGGAAGAATTGACTTCCGCCCGGACTCTCTGGTGTGTTATACAGACGGATCTCGGCTGGCCACTAGATCGTCTTCCGGGGCGGGAATATATCTGGAAGGCAAGGAAGTACAGGAGAGCTTTGCTCTAGGCTCGTACACCACGGTCTTCCAGGCAGAGGTTTACGCCATCCTAGCGGTGGCAGGTAGGGCTGAGGTTAGGAATGGGGCGGAACAGATAATATATATCTGCTCCGACAGCCAGGCTGCTCTAAAGGCGGTGTGCTCCCCCAGGACGAGATCAGCTCTCGTCCAGGAGTGTGGGGATGCCCTAGAAGAGCTGGCTAGGCATAAACAAGTGAGACTGGTATGGGTCCCGGGACATATGGGAGTTCCAGGCAACGAGAAGGCCGATGAATTGGCTAGACTCGGAGCCGAGGAGCCCTGTCACGGGCCTGAGCCTATGTTAGGTATTTCAAGAAGGCAGGTCACAACGGCCCTCGATGAGTGGGCCCACGAGACACTGAGGACGCACTGGAGGACCAACAGGGCCTGCAGGCAAACCCGAGATTTTGTGACGGGGCCGAACAAATCGAGATCGGCCTGGTTGCTGGGACGGAGTCGTAAAACTCTGAATCTCTTAATCGGTGTTCTGACAGGCCACTGCAGACTTAAGAGGCATCTATCATTGATAGGTATTGAGGAAGACCCTACATGTCCAAGATGCAGGAGTGATGAAGAGACATCTTACCACTTCCTGGGACAATGTGAAGCGTTTGGGCGCCTGAGACACAGTATCTTCGGTTCTGAGGCGCTTCTAAGGGAGGAGATGAGCTCCCTCGCAATGAGTGACATCCTGACCTTCATCAGAAGGTCGGAAAGATTCGATGAGGGAGCAAGAGAAGCACATGGCTGAGGGGACAGCTGGGGGTTGGTAAAAAGGGCCCGTCTGAGGCCTACTTGCCAGGCGTCAGCCTCCCCCACCATTACCATTACCATTATGCCTAATATCAATTTTGACGAGATAGATCGAAAATGGGTTACTTTAAGGACTATTGAATTCCTCGATAATGGATTAGTGAATGACATTAACTACTATGTAAAACAGGAAAATTATAGAAACTACACCATTTCATTATTCCCTAATATAGATTACCATATGAAAGAACTGATGTACTGCGATTATTCATCATTAGTTGGTACAAACTGGGTAGTAAGTTTTGTTATCGATATCGTCCTCAGTTTATTAAATGTCGTAATTGGAAATAGGTACCAAATAATTCCGATAGAAGCTTCAACAATTATATTATCGCAACGAACAACATTTACTGATGATTTTATTAAAAATTTTACAGTCACTTCTGATCAAATAGCTTTGCCATTCTTAATAAATAATAATCATTACTGTTTAATAATTGCAGACTTTCAGAAAAAAACATTTCTTTTCTTGGATCCAATGGGTGGCAGTATGAACAGAGCAAAATCATATCTTAAAAAATTTAAAAACTTCCTTGATACTGTAAACAATACATGCAAAAATAGATGTCGCATCCAGCACGATCAATTGACACCAGTGTCTAAAGGTCACATAAAACAAAAAGACTCTCATAATTGCGGACCATATATTATGTATTTTTTCGAAAAAAATTGCCAAAGGGGGTAATCTTACAGATGATTGTGACATGCAAACATATAGAAAAGACATTCAACATTTTTTGCTCGAAAAATCGGCAGATATGAAACAAAAATGCCTGTTTTGCGGTACCGATTGTTCATCACCAAATAATTATCAGCAATGTAAATTTTGCCAACGGTATATTCACGACAAATGTTTGTTTCTAAATAATAATCCTTTTATACAAAATGAAATGTGCAATCTTTGTCGTAATTACTGAACTGCTCGTAGTATTTGACACCTAATAAACAGATTTTTACCTAATGAAAGTACCACAGTTATCCTTCACTGGACTCCAGATAGAGTACAGAAATTACTGATAATTAATACTTCTGATTATATTAATGTAAGAGTATAATCATATCAGTTTTCAAATATGTAAGTTCATCTCATTCAAGATATTTTATCGAACAATGGAACAATAATCCATTTAAAATACAATAGAACAGAATGGAAATGCTCCACGTGTATCTTCTTTTTTCTTTAAAAAGATTTATTTATATTAACGTCCTAGCGGAGTTAAGCACATTGTTATTCCACCACTCAACCAAGACAGACACATACACAACAACTGTTCATTGCGACACTTGCCAGATGCCGCAGCTGAGATTCAAATTCAGGAGAGTGTTCTGCTATATAATAACGCTCTAGTTAAATGTGCCACCGTCTCGGTATTTTTAAAACGCCACTATACACCCATACCCTAGCCAGGATCGAACTCTGGACCCTCTTGATCTTAAGCCTAAAGTATAATCACTGAGCCACTGAGCCGACATCTCGTAAGAATTATAAGATACAACATCAGACAGGTAATCTCGGGAAATGTGCAAGTCAATATGGTTCTAGCCATTAGATAAAGGGGCAAATAGGTATTGCTAAATAAAGCACCACATAGATAATGTTTCTTTAAAATTTAGTGTTGTCTAAATGAATGGATTTAGAGAAATTAATTAATATGTTTCCGGGGTTGTTAATTATCTTCCGCCCATTGGGAGATCTGCAAGTCAAAATCGTACTAGCCATCAGATAAAGCACCACATAGATAATGTTTCCTTAAAATTTGGTGCTGTCTAAATATAGGGATTTCGGGAAATTAATTTTTATGTTTCCGGGGCTGCTAATTATTTTTCCCCCCTTGGGAGATCTGCAAGTCAATATCGCACTAGCCATCAGATAAAGCACCACATAGGTAATGTTTCCTTAAAATTTGGTGCTCTCTACATGTAGAAATTTCTGGAAATTAATTAATATATTTCCGGGGCTGCTAATTATTTTCCGCCATTTGGGAGATCTGCAAGTCAATATCGCACTAGCCATCGGATAAAGCACCACATAGGTAATGTTTCCTTAAAATTTGGTGCTGTCTAAATGTAGGGATTTCGGAAAATTAATATGTTTCCGGAGCTGTAAATTATTTTCCGCCCCTTGGGAGATCTGCAAGTCAATATCACACTAGCCATCTGATAAAGTACCACATAAGTCATGTTTCCTTAAAATTTGATGCTGTCTAAATGTACGAATTTAGAGAAAATAATTAATATGTCTCCGGGTTTGTTAATTATTTTCCGCCTCTTGGGAGATCTGGAAGTCAATATCGCACTAGCCATCGGATAAAGCTCCACATATGTAATGTTTCATTAAAATTTGGTGCTGTCTAAATGTAGGGATTTCGGAAAATTAATTATTATGTTTCCAGGGCTGTAAATTATTTTCCGCCCCTTGGGAGATCTGCAAGTCAATATCGCACTAGCCATCAGATAAAGCACCACATAAGTAATGTTTACTTAAAATTTGATGCTGTCTAAATGTACGAGTTTAGAGAAAATAATTAATATGTTTCTGGAGTTGTTAATTATTTTCCGCCCCTTGGGAGATTTGCAAGTCAATATCGCACTAGCCTTCAGATAAAGCACCACATAGGTAATGTTTCCTTAAATTTTGGTGCTCTCTAAATGTAGGGATTTCGGGAAATTAATTAATATGTTTCCGGGGCTGCTAATTATTTTCCGCCCCTTGGGAGATCTGCAAGTCAATATCGCACTAGTCATCTGATAAAGTACCACATAAGTAATGTTTCCTTAAAATTTGATGGCGTCTAAATGTACGAATTTAGAGAAAATAATTAATGTCTCCGGTGTTGTTAATTATTTTCCACCCCTTGGGAAATCTGCAAGTCAATATCGCCCTAGCCATCGGATAAAGCACCACATATGTATTGTTTCCTTAAATTTGGTGTTGTCTAAATGTAGGGATTTCGGAAAATTAATTAATATGTTTCCGGGGCTGCAAATTATTTTCCGCCCCTTGGGAGATCTGCATGTCAATATTGCACTAGCCATCAGATAAAACACCACATAGGTGTTTCCTTAGAATTTGGTGCTGTCTAAATGTAGGAATTTCGGGAAATTAATTAATATGTTTCCGGGGCTGCTAATTATTTTCCGCCCCTTGGGAGATCTGCAAGTCAATATCGCACTAGCCATCAGATAAAGTACCACATAGGTAATGTTTCCTTAAAATTTGGTGCTGTCTAAATGTAGGGATTTCGGGAAATTAATTATTATGTTTCTGGGGCTGCTAATTATTTTTCCCCCTTGGGAGATCTCAAGTCAATATCACACTAGCCATCTGATAAAGCACCACATAGGTAATGTTTCCCTTAAAATTTGGTGTTGTCTAAATGTAGGGATTTCGGGAAAATAATTAATATGTTTCCGAGGCTGCTAATTATTTTCCGCCCCTTGGGAGATCTGCATGTCAATATTGCACTAGCCATCAGATAAAACACCACATAGGTAATGTTTCCTTATAATTTGGTGCTGTCTAAATGTAGGAATTTCGGGAAATTAATTAATATGTTTCCGGGGCTGCTAATTATTTTCCGCCCCTTGGGAGATCTGCAAGTCAATATCGCACTAGTCATCTGATAAAGTACCACATAAGTAAAGTTTCCTTAAAATTTGATGGCGTCTAAATGTACGAATTTAGAGAAAATAATTAATATGTCTCCGGGGTTGTTAATTATTTTCCGCCCCTTGGGAGATCTGCAAGTCAATATCGCACTAGCCATCGGATAAAGCACCACATATGTATTGTTTCCTTAAAATTTGGTGCTGTCTAAATGTAGGGATTTCGGAAAATTAATTAATATGTTTCCGGGGCTGCAAATTATTTTCCGCCCCTTGGGAGATCTGCAAGTCAATATTGCACTAGCCAACAGATAAAGCACCACATAAGTAATGTTTCCCTAGAATTTGATGCTGTCTAAATGTATGAATTTAGAGAAAATAATTAATATGTTTCCGGGGTTGTTAATTATTTTCCGCCCCTTGGGAGATCTGCAAGTCAATATCGCACTAGCAGACCATCGGATAAATTTGGGCTGTCTAAATGTAGGGATTTCGGGAAATTAATTAATATGTTTCCGGGGCTGCTAATTATTTTCCGCCCCTTGGCAGATCTGCAAGTCAATATCGCACTAGCCATCAGATAAAGCACCACATAGGTAATGTTTCCTTAAAATTTGATGCTGTCTACATGTACGAATTTAGTGAAAATAATTAATATGTCTCCGGGGTTGTTAATTATTTTCCGCCCCTTGAGAGATCTGCAAGTCAATATCGTACTAGCCATCGGATAAAGCACCACATAGGTAATGTTTCCTTAAAATTTGGTGCTGTCTAAATATAGGGAACTTCGGGAAATTAATTAATATGTTTCCGGGGCTGCTAATTATTTTCCGCCCCTTGGCAGATCTGCAAGTCAATATCGCACTAGCCATCTGATAAAGCACCACATAAGTAATGTTTGCTTAAAATTTGATGCTGTCTAAATGTACGAATTCAGAGAAAATAATTAATATGTCTCCGGGGTTGTTAATTATTTTCCGCCCCTTGGGAGATCTGCAAGTCAATATCGCACTAGCCGTCGGATAAAGCACCACATAGGTAATGTTTCCTTATAATTTGATGCTGTCTAAATGTAGGAATTTCGGGAAATTAATTAATATGTTTCCGGGCCTGCTAATTATTTTCCGCCCCTTGGCAGATCTGCAAGTAAATATCGCACTAGCCATTGATAAAGCACCACTATAATTTCCTTTAGTGTTTTTTTCCGCTAGTCTAAGTCAATATCGCACTAGTGGATAAAGCACACATAGGTAATGTTTCCTTAAAATTTGGTGCTGTCTAAATGTAGGAATTTCGGGAAATTAATTAATATGTTTCCGGGGCTGCTAATTATTTTCCGCCCCTTGGCAGATCTGCAAGTCAATATCGCACTAGCCATCTGATAAAGCACCACATAAGTAATGTTTTCTTAAAATTTGATGCTGTCTAAATGTACGAATTCAGAGAAAATAATTAATATGTCTCCGGGGTTGTTAATTATTTTCCGCCAATTGGGAGATCTGCAAGTCAATATCGCACTAGCCGTCGGATAAAGCACCATATAGGTAATGTTTCCTTATAATTTGGTGCTGTCTAAATGTAGGAATTTCGGGAAATTAATTAATATGTTTCCGGGGCTGCTAATTATTTTCCGCCCCTTGGCAGATCTGCAAGTGAATGTCGCACTAGCCATCGGATAAAGCACCACATAGGTAATGTTTCCTTAAAATTTGGTGCTGTCTAAATGTAGGAATTTCGGGAAATTAATTAATATGTTTCCGGGGCTGCTAATTATTTCCCGCCCCTTGGGAGATTTGCAAGTCAATATCGCACTAGCCATCAGATAAAGCACCACATAGGTAATGTTTCCTTAAAATTTGATGCTGTCTAAATGTACGAATTTAGAGAAAATAATTAATATGGCTCCGGGGTTGTTAATTATTTTCCGCCCCTTGGGAGATCTGCAAGTCAATATCGCACTAGCCATCGGATAAAGCACCACATAGGTAATGTTTTCTTAAAATTTGGTGCTGTCTAAATGTAGGGATTTCGGGAAATTAATTAATATGTTTCCGGAGCTGCTAATTATATTCCGACCCTTGGCAGATCTGCAAGTGAATGTCGCACTAGCCATCAGATAAAGCACCACATAGGTAATATTTCCTTAAAATTTGATGCTGTCTAAATGTAGGGATTTCGGTAAATTAATTAATATGTTTCCGGGGCTGATAATTATTTTCCGCCCCTTGGGAGATCTGCAAGTCAATATCGTACTAGCCATCAGATAAAACACCACATAGGTAATGTTTTCTTAAAATTTGATGCTGTCTAAAGAATGGATTTAGTGAAATTAATTAATATGTTTCCGGGGTTGTTAATTATTTTGCGCCCCGTGGGAGATATGCAAGTCAATATCGCACTAGCCGTCAGACAAAGGGTCGAATAGGTCCTGTTGCCACATAATTTGATGCCTTCTAAATGTAGGAATTTCGAAGAATTAATTAATATATTTTCTGGTTTTTTTTGTTATTTTCCGCCTCTCCAACATTTTAGTGTCATGTAAATTGGAAATCCTATAAAATAACTAACAAGCAGGCTTAGTGTTTATTAAAATATCATAGTGATTCAATCAAGAATTGTTATTTCAATAGTAAGACCCTTCCGCCGACGGCTATGGCTGTTCGGGAGAATTCGGAAATATTAGCTGCTAAGTCTGGCTGCTGTTTTCACACCGGTATGGTAGTTCTAAAAGCATTTATTATCCTTTCCTTCAAATTTTGGATTGTTGTTGGTGTGATGTTTTTATGGGCATCATGTAACACGCTTATTATAATACCTTCTCTTGAATTATTTGAAAAAAACCCTCTTTTTATTTTTATTGCTGAATTTTGCAGTTATTGTTCAATAAATTGAAAATGGTCACAAATAACCATAGGAATGTACGTACAAAAAATGTTCGTTTTTCAATCCTACATCACATCATCCAAAAATATACAGGGTGTTCTATTTGAAAAAAACAGAGAATTCAGTTCAAAAAAGTTGTAAATTTAAAAATCCTTTTTGGCTATCCTGTATACTTCTAGGAAGTGAAAATGGCTGAGTGACATCAGACAGACGTCTCATAACTGGTAATAACATATTTTTTCTTAAAATCGATCATTGTGATTGTAGTGATATTTTTAACATAACATGGTATAATTCAACAAAAAAAAATTATTACATTCAAGTGGCTGGGAGAAAGTCAATAATAATAAAGGTGTGAAAGGAGGCCACAAAAGAGTTTTCAAAAAATGTTCTGATATACGTAGCATTTCATTTAAAAAAATGTTACTTGTTCTTAGCTCATCCTGTATATAAGAAAACCATTTCGGGTTATAGACTTTTTTGTCTAGTTTACTTGTGTTTTTAAATCAGTTTCTAGCTATCGTAGAACTCGAGATATCGAAGTCGGACGCACTGACGCATTGAATTCTTATCTAGCCAGATACCACTGTGAGGCCAGCTGTGTGCGAACGTTATGGCAGTGTTGCCAAATTTTATCTCGAAGTCCATTACTTAGTGAAAAATTTTCTTTTTTCAATGCCAGGTAATAATATCGGATAAATAACATCTAACTGTGCCACCGGTCAAAATGAACTCACTTTTTAAAATGAAATATTTTACTCGAAAATTAAACATCTTGTGAGTCAGAAATGTACAATATAGTAACCCATGGATTCAATTGTTTTAAAGAATCCAACTACAAATTAAAATATTTTTCTCACTAGGGCCATGGTATGGGTCGGTGCGCGTGACGGCACAGTTCTCAGACAGAGAAAACAAAATGATATTTGTTCGGGTTTTTTTGTTTACATTTTTCCACAACATCATTAAATTTGTTATTTTTCATATCTGTGTTTTTGTGTACTTATATTAATACAAATATTCGTATAAATATAAAATGGGGAACTCGAAATATTTACATCTTTGTGAGCATTGTACAATTTAAAAATGGAAATATTACCAATCTATTATAATAAATTACAGTGTAACAGTAAGAAATCTGTCTATGATATTGTGAGTGATAATTGAACTTATTCTTACTTTCGCAGCAAGCTTTTTTTTTGCGGGAAATTTCTTAATAAAGGGCTTCTTTCACCCAAAAACACACACAATTCTTTCTTTGTGTATGCACTACACTCAAAAAACTAAATAATTAACAATATTTCCATGTCTAATATTTAGAAATTGATCAATATTTGTAGTGAAGTCTTCTTTTTCAAGGTATAAACGCATCTAAACCAATGACACTTTTTTCATGCATAAACCTGTATATCACGAGACAATTCCGTAAAATACAAACTCGTCTCTATTTTGAACACACAAAATAAAACGAAATAAAAAATTAAATTTTTTTTAAATGGCTTTTTGGGCTTAGAAACGAGGTCTATTAGCCAGCCTTCAGTCGTAATTGGTATTTAAACATAATATTCCCCATATGGACTTAATTCAAATTACACTATTTACAATTTTTTTTTCTATTTATAATTTTAATTTGACCGATTTGAGAAAGTGGTAAAGATATATGTATATATTATAATTGTTAAGTGTTAAGTGATAACAAATATGTTAGATTAAAAGGAAGACTTGTTTTTTTTTTTCGCTATAAATATTTTGAAAAAAGAATTTCCCTACTGTTATTATACAATTCGCAACTAAAAACAATATGTTCTATTGTTTCCTCATCCTCACATACATCACAAAGCATTAAGTCTTCTAAGTTTATTTTGAATTTGTATGCTTTGCACAAACAGTGGCCCGATCTAATTCTTGAAATTGTCCTTATGAAATTTCTGTTAATATATTGATGCTTTGAAAACCAAGGCTTTGAAGGTACCGTAGGCTGAAAACCTTTATAGTATAACCCTTTTTCGCCCTTTATGAAGTGTTCATTACATTCCACCTTTATCCTGGTTTTGATCACCCCTGTAAAGTCTTCATATGGAAGTTTATGTATAGTATTTTCTTCACCAATATCGCATGCCATCTTTGCTGTTTCGTCTGCCTTTTCATTTCCCTTTATACCGATATGGCCCTTTACCCAAGCTATGGTAATATATTTATTTTGCCTCTCACACATTCACCTATATTTTGCATAATATCTGCTGTCAGGTTTGACATTTTGCATATTTTGTTATTCTGTATTTTTTTTAACTACACTGAGAGAATCGGTAAATATAATAAAGTTTTTTTTTCTTCTAAAGTTTGTATGTATTTCAGAGCCTCTATAATAGCGATTTGTTCTGCAGAATATATGGAGTACATATCATTAAGTTTAATGCCTTTAACGTAATTTTTATTTTCATTATAAAAAGCGCTACCTGTTTTTCCATTTTGCTTGGATCCATCGGTGTATATAACTTGGAAGTCTTTCCATTTTTGGTTTAGGTCATATTTAAAAACTTTCGGTATTAATTCTTGTGGAATAGCTGTGTAGTTATTTTCTGTGCTTATTTGTTGTTGTTTGATTATATCCATATATTGAATGTTGTATCCTGGAAGTATATCACTTTTATATATATCAGTTTTGTTCTCCATATATTTCATACAGCTCTCTACTAATGGAGGAGATCGTTTTTTGCACCAGTATTTAGAGGTTTGTACCAGCAACGACATATGAAATATTTGATCGTGTATGGTATCATTGGTGGAATACATTTTTATGAAATATTTATCTGCATGATATTTTATACGATATTCTAATGGTAGCTTACCAGTTTCTGTATATATAACATCTAGTGGTGTGGATTTTAAGTATCCCATGCATATTCTGAAACATTTATTCTGTATGACTTTTATTTTGTTTAATGTTGTTTTGCAGGCCTCGCTATAGAGTAAACATCCATATTCAGCAACTGATCGTGTAAAAAGTTAATGAGACTACTGGATCGGAGCCCCAATCTGTACCATTAACCGCTCTGAGAAGGTTTATCCTTTTTTCCATACGAACAGTGACTTATTCTATATGTTTTCTCCACAATAGCTTCCGATCGAGATAAATTCCTAGGAATTTTACTGTATTAGTGTATGGAAATGTATATTTTCCTATTACAATTGTATTGGGAAATTGAGTACGTTTACGTGTGAATGTTATGAATTGCGTTTTTTTGTTGAGATATTTCTAATTCGATTTGCTGAGACCAAAGTTCTATATTTTCAAAAGCCTTCTTAATATTGTGATAATTTGTATTTAAATTTTTATTGAAAGTGTATATAGTCCAATCATCTGCGTACTGTAGAATTTTAATTTCTTTATTAAACAGTTCTTCTAAATCAGCCACATAAATGATATATAGCAGAGGGCTAAGTATTCCACCTTGTGGTAATCCTGTCGACGTTTTCCTTGGCCCTATGATGTTGTTATTAATTTTAAGATAAATATTTCTCTCAGTGTATAACAAAAGGATTCGTTGGCAGAAGGATAATGGAATTCCAAGTTTGACCATTTTGTTGTACAAGATATTAAGCTGTACATCATCATATGCTCCCCTGATATCTATAAATGCTGCTGTTACATATTCTCCTTTGGTAAAAGCCCGGTATATATCCATGGTAAATAAAGTTAAGTTGTCCAGTGTTGCTTTAGTTTGCCTAAACCCATACTGTGTTTTTGGAAGTTTTCCCTCCTTTTCGAACCACCACTGCAATCTGTTTTTAAGAAGACAGGATGCTATACAAATAGGTCTGTAGGAGTCAGCACTATCTGGTGGTTTATTCATTTTCAGAAAAGGGCATACTAAATAATTTTTCCAGCTTTCTGGATAGCTACCCGTTTTCCATATTTCATTTATAATATCTAAAAATATTTCTCTTGCTTCTGGGGTAAGTTATATAACATTATATAATGGATTTGATCCATTCCTGGAGAGGAGTTCTTGGTGTATTTGAGTGCCAGGTTTAATTCGAACATATTAAACTTTTTTGTTGAGAAAATGTTCATCATCAGAGCTATCAATTTCTTCAATATTTGTCTGATTGACTGAAAGAGGGGCCAATTTGGCTAAGAAGTTATCTGCCCATTCACCTTCCTGTAACTGTTGAAATTGAGTTTGTTCAGTTTTTAAACATTTAACCTTTTTCCAGACATCTTTTAAAGGTACGTTTCTATTTAAACCATTGCAGTATTCTTTCCAATTATTCCTCTTTGCTTTTTGAAAATTTGTTTACATCTTGATTTTTATATTCTAAAAAATTTTTTTAAATTGGGATTGTTGTTATATACCTCGTATAATTCTGTTCGATTTTTGACGGCATTTTTACATTCTTCATTCCACCAGTGATGTTTTTTTGTGGATCTTGCGATTTTCGTTTTGGGAATTGTGGCTGCTGATGTATTATTAATTATATCAACAAATGCCTCATAGTTAGGATTTTCTTCGGTAGCTCGAGAAGAATATTTTATGTTCGTCTGAAATGATATCCAGTCAGCTTTTCTTGTATTCCATGTAACTGTAGGTATTTTTTTTATTTTTTGGAAGTGCATTTTGTAATTTTACTTCTATTAGTAGATGATCTGAGCCTAAAGGCTGTTGCCTTACTGTCCATTTCGTTATGAAGGATATGTCAGGTGAACAGATTGTTAAGTCGATGGCAGATACATTATTATTTGGTGGGTTAATCAGTGTGGGGGTTCCATCGTTCAATAATACCATTTTTAATTCGGATATAAACTCTAGTAGATATTCACCTTTTGTATCATTATAGGCACAGCCCCAGGACTGTTGATGACAGTTAAAATCCCCACATACTAAGAAAGGTTTAGGTAAATTCATAAAGAAGTTATCCCACTGTATTTTTGAAATTGTATTTTGAGGAGAGGAATACAAAGATACTATTGTTAAATATTTATTGTTAGTAATTTTAATTTTTACAGCAACAGACATAACATTATTAATATTAGCAGTGAGGTTATAACTTTGATAGGGAATATTATGTTTAACCAATATTGCTACACCCCAGTAGCCATCTGTTCTATCATGTTTTATTAGGTTGTAGCCATTGAAACTAATTGTTTGTTTAGGTTTAAATCTGGTTTCACTCAAAGTAGCAATACTTATATCATTTGTTACCAAATAATCTTTCAGAGCCGGGTTGTTTGCTATTGCAGATCTAGCATTCCATTGAAGGGAAATTAATACATTCTATATTGCTATTATTTTTTACCAAATTGAATGTATGCTATTAGTTATAGTTTTGCTAAATATTTTTTGTAGATTGTCTACATTAACCAAACCGATTTTATTTTTGTACTGTTGTAAAATTGAATCCAAGAATTTAGTAAAATTTGTGATTAGTATTTCCTCTAACTTACTTTCATTTTCGTGAATAAAGGGTGAGCTTCTGTACGGATTAATATAATCATTGTTTCTTGTTATTGTTTTCTGAGATGAATTTTCGATTACTGACTGAGAGGTAGAAGGTGCTGAAGAGGGAATATAATGTTTTTTATATTGGTGTTTACGATTTATAGGCGTGCCTACCTGAATTTCAGGAAATTCTGTGTCATAATTATTAAGTAGTGCATAATATGGATTATGTGATTCGAATGATTGCCTATAGTTATTACCCGTTAGGGCTTGATTTTGTTTTATTGTAACTTGTTTTTGGTACTCTGGACATTTTTTACTAATTGACGTATGATCAGTTCCATTACATAATATGCATATACCTTGGCTGGCTTTATAATCTTTAAATGTATGTTTCCCACAGCATTTTCCACATCGACATTGTTTATTGGTATGATTAAATCGCAAGCAGTTAAAGCACTGTAAAACAGGTGATACATATGGATCTACCTCACATCTTACACCATTCAAATATATATAACTAGGTAACATTTGACTATCAAAGGTTAACACGCATGTTTGTAATTTAATTTCTAGAATTTCTTCATCTTGTTTGATTTTTTTAAGCATTCGTTTAACCTTGATAACATTATAGGATGAAATTATCTCTGACCTAACTTCTTCCTCGCTCATTGATTTATTTTTTTTTATATATATATATATATATATATATATATATATATTATTTTAATAATATATAATATAAAATATATATATATATATATATATATATATATATATATATATATATATATATATATATATATATATATATATATATATATATATATATATATATATATATATATATATATATATATATATATATATATATATATATATATATATATATATATATATATATATATATATATATATATATATATATATATATATATATATATATATATATATATATATATATATATATATATATATATATATATATATATATATATTATTTAGATAGAAAAAAAACAAGGTTGAATGTACCCACCACACAGATGCTCTGTATATATATATATATATATATATATATATATATATATATATATATATATATATATATATATATATATATTATATATATATATATTAATATTGATAGTTTTTTTTGTGGGGATTTCGGTCAGGTATAACTAATTAAAAACATTTTTTCTAACGTTGTAGACGACTGCATTATTTGCTTACCAAAAGATAAAATAGAATATACGGTTAATATTTTCAATAATTATCAGTCAAGGTTACAATTCACTAAGGAAATAGAACAAAACAATAGCATAAACTTCTTAGATTTAACAGTTAAATATAATAAGGATGGTATTATCGAAACCAACTGGTACACAAAAGAAGTATGGTCGCAAAGATACTTAAACTTTAAATCCCACACATCAAACAACTACAAAAAAGCGTCATCAATAGCCTAACAGATCGTGCCATCCAACTTTCATATCCAAAATACAGACCAAATAATTTGAAAAAAAAACAAAACAGTTCTAGAAGCAAACTCCTACCCTAAACACTTTTATGAACCAATAATAAAAAAAAGAATACACAAAACCTATAATAAAACAACCCACACACCAAATAATAGTAATAATAAATATGTATCCATGCCATACATACCAACAGTATCCGAAAAAATAGCAAGCGTATTTAAACAACACAATATAAAAATAGCCCATAAACCATACAATACCTCGAAAAAATTGTTCACAAAACTTAAACCTAGACTCCCAACCGAAGACGAAAATAACACTATATACAAGATAGACTGCAACGACTGTAATGGTACCTATATAGGCCAATCTAAACAATATCTACATAAAAGAGTATACACGAAGTTCCGAAAGTGACAGACGTATATAAAATAAATGAACGTCGTGCAGAAAAGAATTTTGGTTCCAGAGTACGTGAACTAGCAACACATTACGACGGGATAGAGTAAAGCCATAAAATCTATTGTTCTGGTCGATATGTACACTATGGTCAATAAATATAGTAGGGAACCAAGCTCTCCGCGAAACAGATACTATACACAAATAATAACTGAAATATAATAATAATTATTTTCTTTTAATTTATTATTAATTAATAAATAAAAACTGCTGTCTTTTTGGGTTTCGAACAATGTTACAGTGGAATTACTAACACGTAAATTATTAAAGAATAGAAATAACCGTCCTAATTATATAATAATATTATACTCCATAATACAGTTTAATATTTAGTGTATGCAGTTTCTACTGGAAAAATGATTTAGGTAGTCCATTATGGGTACTATTACGTAATTATTTGATGGGTAAAGTAATATTGTATAAGTAATTGTATGTTGTGTGTTGTACCTCACCATATTCCACTCTTCATTTTTATCAATTTACATTTTTCTCTTCTCATTCTTTAATTTTCATAAAACATTCTATAATCTATTCATTTTATATAAGCACATAAAAAATTGTTTACAAGAGCTAGCAGAGCGACTGTGACACATCATAGTTTTCATGGGCGCGCGTTGCAATATAAATACACAAAATGTATTTGTATATATATATATATATATATATATATATATATATATATATATATATATATATATATATATATATATATATATATATAAAAAAAATAAACACACACCCCCTAATTATTAAAAAAAAAAAAAAAAAAAAAAAAAAAAAAAAAAAAAAAAAAAAAAAAAAAAAAAAAAAAAAAAAAAAAAAAAAAAAAAAAAAAAAAAAAAAAAAAAAAAAAAAAAAAAAAAAAAAAAAAAAAAAAAAAAAAAAAAAAAAAAAAAAAAAAAAAAAAAAAAAAAAAAAAAAAAAAAAAAAAAAAAAAAAAAAAAAAAAAAAAAAAAAAAAAAAAAAAAAAAAAAAAAAAAAAAAAAAATATATATATATTATATATATATATATATATATATATATATATATATATATATATATATATATATATATATATAATAAATATACAGTGTGTCCACGGATCGACTTAACTATACCTGTAAACTTTGTAAATTTTTTGACAAAAGGTTGTTCTTCATAAAAGTTTATTCTAAAAACTCGTCAGGCATGTTTAGAATTACCATTTAATATACAGTGTGCCCCAAAATGAAGAAAATATAAAATTTTACTAAGAGTAAAGTACCTTTATTTTAATGAATAGAGAAAAATGTTATAAGAGAAAGTTGTTTGTCATGCCTAGTGCAGTGCTAATACGAACTTTCATCCATATAATCAATAACTGACTAAATTATAAAAAATGCCAAAAAGTGAAATTAATTAATTATTCTGAAGCTGCAATACATCAAATAGTGAAATATTAGTCGATGTGACTTTAATTACTCACAGCCAACCTAATTTAACAACACTTATTTAATGATGAATGATACTAGATTTTGCCTAAGAAAAAAATTGTAAAAAAAATACTGATTATTGAATGAAAGTTCGTATTAAGACTGCATTTGCCATTACATACAACTTTTTCTTATAAAATTTCTCTCTATTAATTAAAATAAAGGTACTTTATTGTGGGTAAAATTTTATATTTTCTTCATTTCGGGACACTCTGTATATTAAATCGTAATTCTGAACATGGCAAACGAGCTTTCAGAATAAGCAATAGTTTTCATGAAGAATAACTTTCTGTCAAAAAATCAAAAATAAGAGTATTTACAAGTATAGTTAAGTCCATCCGTGGACACTGTATATTCAGAATACATAATAAATTAAATTGGGTTTTTCATAATTTCTGATAGAATGTGGTTCATGTAGAAATGTTCCAATTTATTTTTCATCATCTCTTTTCCAAAACTCTGGATCTTTTTCAATTTTTTTCTATATGAATTGATCCAGCGGGTGACCACACTATGAAGTAACAACATCTGCTATCAGTGATATGTAATTGTCCCTGAATTTGGTAGTGGTAATTATGATTCGTTTTCAATTTCAAAGTTCCGTCTTCATCAAATTTCAAAAAAGTCTATAATTTTATTGTTTACTGCCTCTTCAATGCCAATCTTCTTCACTTTTTCAGGATACTTTACTTCTACAATCGCATTTTCTTCTTTGACGATCCCATCAGGGCTAGCTCCCAAGAAACATTCATCTTGTTTTCCTATAAAAATTCCGCAAGTCTCTACTTGAAAGCCAGTTAGTTCCTGAAAGTCTTCTATGGCGATAGCTTCATGTTCCGAACCATATCTGGTCGCTGCATTTCCAAAAAATCTGCCATAGAGCAATTGTTTGACTAATTTGTTAGGTGGTGTATTGGATCTTCTTTTGCACACACTTCCGAAATTGGAAGCTGTTAATCTAAACGCACGTTCTTGTTTCCAAGCAGGGTTAGCACTTTGACCTTGTGTGTTTCGCTCTATCTCCATAATTTCCTCATCAGTTTTTGCCAAAGATTTTAATAATGTTTCTTTTCTTGTAAGCAGCTCTTCCTCGGTAACATCATTAACATTTCCGTAGTCCTCATCAGGTTCACATTTTTCTTTTCTAGGCTTAATCTTTCTAGAGGAATTTATTTTATTCTTTGGTGCATCCCAACGTCTTCGTTTTTTTATTAATTTAATGAGGAACTCTCCAGGCTCATATCCTAAAGCATTCAATATCGTTTCCCAATACTTCTCTTTACAATTATACGATATTGTTGCACATTGACAACGAACCTCATAGGACCCCTTGAGACTAAAATTGATCTGAAAAAAAAGATCAATATTACAAAACTATCATGATGATTTTTATGATGTTCATTATATACCCTTTTTGCCTTCTACAAATTTACATAACACACTATTAAATCTTTCCGCAGGGTTATTGTTTTTGTTCAGCAGTAAAGATGACCCATTGTTTGTTATTCTCTGTAAACTTTTCAAAATTTCATGTTTAAGTCCACACTCTGTAACTTCGACCAACAAATTTTCTTCTCCCTCTTTTTGGACCAGAACAAAAATAGGCATCACATTTTTTGTGTTCTCCGAATATGTGGTCCAAACTATTGAGGACATCCCTCTTGAAAAAAAGTAATTTATCGGCCAGCGGACGTTCCTCCCTAGATCTATATTCAGCTGCCTTTTTTTATGGCAATTCGGAATTTGAGAACACTGTTTTCCAATTTTTTTTCTTAACTTCATTGGAATTAATTTGTTGGCAGAATTTCTGGGAGATTTAGCTGTTTCTTTTAGTTTTTGACAAAAATTTCTAAGAAGATGGTTAACACATTCAATTTTTTGTACTAACATCGTCCCATATGGTTTAAGTTCCTGAAGTTTTTTTGTTATACTGCTGTCTCCATCTCCTACCAATTTCGTGTATTTCAGGCCATGCAGCTGAACACTGGTTCTGAAACCTTCTAGAATTATATCAGTTTCCATCGAAGTTGAAGAACCAGCCCAGTTTTTAAAACATTTATGTTCCATGGCCGGCTCGCCTTTCTTTTCTGCCCTTGCACAAATGCAGCAGTATTTGTTTCGCACTCCTAGGAAAATAACTTTTTTTTGTTGCTTCTCCTATAATACAGGCAACTCCAGAAAGTGCATCATAATTGGTTTTATATGACCTTTTGCTCCAAGCTCCGTCTGAAATAACTGTAATGCAGGGAATCCCGTCTTCATCAACATCCTCTTTTTCTTTTTCAATATCTGCTTCTTCCTTCCCAGCTTTCTCAATTTCTTCCCAAGCTGTATCATATATTATGGTTCCAATGTTTATATGCTCCAACTGATAGACAGTGGGAGTCATTGGAGGAATGTTCAGACATGAAGAAAATTCTTCTAATTGAGAAAACCCCACATCCAATTGATATGATACCTAAACATATTTAAATTAACCAAAAAAATACCAAAAAAAAATATTAATAAAAAAATTTATAAAATGAAGAAGAAAAAAAATGTTTAAAATTTTTGATTTATCAATAAAAAATATAAAAATAATTTAAATAAGTGCTGAGATGGGGGGGGGGGGGGAAGGTGGACCAAAATTATTTTACTTTTTTTTGAATTTTTGAATTTCAAGAATTGTTTATGTGGTAGTAAGCCGCAAGGAAGCAAAATAAAAACTTACATTTTTATAAGGACCTACAGATTTGATTATATGGATGTATTTCAAAAACACCCTGTATATTCGTATACCCACCTAAAGTAGCAGCAGAATTTATATCCATTTGACCAGTTTCCTTATCTGTTTTCACCAATGTATTCTCTCCACACATTTTACATTCGATGGTAATTACTGATTGAAGTCCCAATCTTCTTTCCTTGACAATTTCACAGTTCTCTAGAGTGCATTGAAATGAAGGTACATGTTTTATTTGCTGAATTTTTTTCCAGAAAAAAAGATATATCTATTATTCTTCTGCCAGTGATATTGAAGGTACTCTCAGGAATATCTGGCTCTATGAGATAATATATTCATCTGAACTATTATTACCCATTATATCTTCATTCTGGATATCACTTATTTCTAGATCATTTTCCTTTTCAGAACTGAATTCGGCCAACGTCTCGCTTTGGTAAGTTAGGTCTTCTTCAAGTCGAGAATGTCCTGGTAGAACGGAGTTACCTTTTCTCCATCTTTTTTTACAGCTCTGTTAAATAATTAAAATAATTTGGAACATATCCATATTATTTAAAAATTCTCAGTTACTTACCTTTTACGAGTCAAAGTTATTGAAGCTCCTAATTTACGTTTGTTGCCCATTCTATTTAGATCACGTGGCTGATTTCAATTCGAAAATAATAATGCACAAAATTGAAAATAATTCAGCTTGGTTTCGCACCCCTGTAACTGTTTCAGATTTGGACAAATAAAGTTTAGAATGGATAATCGTATAGGGCTAAACATAAATTTTGCGTATTGGCATAAAAAATGTCATCTTGCATATTTTTGCATTTTTGATTTCTTCAGTGAATTCTACTGAAACTTAATGTATTTAACATATTCTATACTTAACTAATTTCAATTATTTTGTTGATAGACAGTTGAATATCTGTTATTCATAGCGGCATTTATACTACTGTAGGCTTTTTAGTTTTGGAGACAAAAAAATAAATTGGAAATGGATGTCGAAAGTATAAAAATAAAATTTCTGACATTTTGAAATGAGTTCAGTGTGTAATTTTTTAATGCAAGTAAGTATATATTTTATTTTTTATTCCAGTTCTGAAGTTAATTTTTGTTTCATAGTAAAAAAAATAATGTACTGCTGTACATGGTATTCCATTCAAGAATTACGCTTTGAGATCACTTCTGAACCTTTGAAAATGACGAAAAAAATAATTTATGCCAATAATATCCATTCCAAATCTAGTTTTGTATGTCCAAAAATAACAAAGTTACCGTGCGACTACCACCGTATTACAGAAAGTCAACTGTTAATATCTCCAAACAATTGAGTTTGGGTTAAAAGTAGTAGTGGAATTAATTATAGAATTACTAACTGCAGGGGTGCGAATACGAATCTGAATAAAAAATTACCTGGTAGGTATACACAACAAGTCACCAACCACTACAATACACTAAAATAAGACCAATTAACAACTTATTTGAGAATCTATCAAAATAAGAATGTTCACTTATTTATATATTTACGTCGATTAGGTAAAACTACTACTAGCACAAAGTTTTGAATTCTGTGTTACTGGCTGACACAAAATACTACGAGAGTACGTATGCACCGAGTACAAAAATGGAGAGTAGGAGTAGCGACACAAGTCAGGAGAGTATAACACATGCTCTCCTGGGTGGCTCCTTGTACCAAGGCATTAGCCAGACGCTAATCCAGTAAAGGTCAAAGTATTATATTTCAATTTAGAGATATGCAACCTATACCAAATTATTATAATGCGCGTTTTTTGGAATATAGTATTAGGTTTTAATCCACCTCTGGGATGCCGCCCAGAATTCCTATGATAGGTCTACATTTGTATTTTTTTCATTAATTAAAATTATTATAGAAGTGTACTTATTTTATTTCTTTTTGTAAATGTATCTGCAATTATTAATGTAAAATTGTATGATACAAAAGTACATAAATAATTATTTATTATTATTTCTATTATTATAATTACAAAATATAAACAAAATAGTAAGTAAATACATACTTAAAATATATATATCAAATCAAAACATTATTACAAATTTCACGGAGGGTTTTTGCTGTTTTTATATATCCGCCGCTGAATAATTTTGCTCTTGACTATACCTTCACTCAAGTAGTTTATAGCCGGCTTAGTTACGGTGTGATTCCCAGTAGAGGCAGCACTTCCTTGCTCCATTTCTACTGACAAAGGTACTTATTTAGAAAATTATTTTTAACGAAATGGTACGGAATAGAAGTATGAAACTTGCTGAGCATAATTATGAAGGTTCATTCTAGAAGCCTTGTATGAATTTTACCGATTTATGTCCATAATTATGGAGCTAGTCACATTCAAATTTTACATATATTTACAGTGTATATTTTTCCTACATGAAGTGAAAATTAATTAAAATAAGATACATGTATCCTCTAGTGCACCTTCATCTACCGCTCTTCCAAATTTGGTGTAATTTGACCAAACCGTATGGACGAAATAAATTTTGAAAAACTACCTTACAAACACAAGTCGGATTAGGCCTCTTAAGGTTATAAAACTTGAAACTCAAAAAATAAATTGTAAATTAATATTATGGCAAACATAAAATTTATAAAGGATTGTTTACCATTTAGTATATTGTAATCAGTTTTTCTGGAAGGGACCTAAAAAGCTTCAAGAATAAAAGTTTCGACAATCTTTTTCCAGTCAGGCGATTACGGTTTTTGGTTATAGTAGCACCAGCTCTGGAAAATAATCTTTCTTCCAGACGTTTTTAAATTTTTTGAGCACATATTACATTGAGAAAGTTCTTTTGATATTTTTGTAAAATATTTCCAAATAACTGATCTTAGAGCCATGCCTATGACGCCACCTCACGCACCGCACCACAAGTCAGATAAAAAATGAAATATGTTTAAAAAGTTAAGTTATTAAAGTACAGAAGAAAGCACAAACACGCTCGATGAACTTAAAAAAGACAACGTAGCATTTTTATTGCCGATATATCGATGAAGATATATCGATATTTTTTCGATTAATCAAAAGCAATGTATCGATATAAAAATATCGATATATTTTTGATATTTATCGATATAAAATAAATATCGATATATCGTTGCCATCCCTAGTTAAAACAGACAACCAAACAACATGTAATAAAAATTTTTAAAACAAATTCCTAATAAATAATAGTGTAAGTAAATTTCAATGTATAATAACCATAACTATGTGTTTAAAATATTATATTAATTGTAGTTCTCTGATGATGGTGTAATAAACCGAAACGTTAGAAAAAATTTTTTTAATTAGTTATACCTGACCGAAATCCCCCAAAAAAAACTATCAATATTAATTGATAATAACGGTCAAGAAAAGAAAAATATATATATATATATATATATATATATATATATATATATATATACAGGGTGAGCCACGGTGGGTGGAGTATTAGAAGTATATGGAGAATGGATCAACCGATTGCTTTGAAATTTTGGTTACCAAGATAATCGAGTATGATCTCTCCAACTAAAATATTTTCGAAATTGCGGTGTTGCCACTTATACGTAAAACTGGCAAAATCTTCGTTATTTTAAATGGAATGCTCTGTATATTTTTACATTTTTTGATCGTCGTCTCTTTCTTAGTAACTTTTATTAATATTTCCCTATACCTATCTCAAGCCGTTTTCGAAGTAATAATTCTTTTCTGAATATATTGCCAAAAATTTGACTTTCAGTAAATCGTGTTTTCTCCTACCTACGCAGCAATTAAAAGATAATTTTTTTAGTTGCGGCTAGGCAAGGCCTGGGGCATCTCCTTTATTAATCACATGTTTCGAATATCATACAGGGTGAGTTAGAGAACGCTTTTATACGTGACTTAGCAAAATGCACGAAAGTCAATTTTTTTAAATGGAATGCCCTGTATATTATTACTGATTCGGAAAGGCGATACATTTACCTATTTAAAAAGGTAATATACTCTATATCTAATGCACACCGTTTTCGATTTATGGGCACTTTTCTGTAACCTTACCAAGAATATTTGTCTTTTGGTATATCATAACGGGTGGGCCATGAAATTTTTGTTTTGTCATTTTGTAATGACAACAGATGTTATTTTTCTAAATAAATTTGACGTTAGTGATATTTGCACCTAATTTGAATACCTATGTAGCACAAATATGGTCGAAAATAATTATACAAACACGGTTTTAATTGATTTGTTTATTATCCATGGAGAGTGCAATAAGATTATCAGCAGAACTTCAGCAGAAGATTTAATGAGAAATATCCGAATTTGCCGCAGATGAACAACAGAAAGTTTTTACGAATTCAGAGGAATTTTATAAATTTTGGTTCGTCATTAAGAGAAGCAAGAAATTTACCTAAACCTGTGACATCTGACGAGGTAAATGAAATCAATGTGCTAGCATATTTTCATGCAAATCCCTAGTATTCCATACGTTGTGCTGAGCGGATTTAGCATTGCCATATTCATCCATTCGAAGAATACTAGCAAACCATAAAATGCATAATTACAAATTTACAAGAGTCCAATTTCTCATGCCTCAGGATTATCTACAGAGAATAGAATTTTATGAAATGTTACTTGTACGTATGCAAGAGGACTCCAATTTTTAAAGAAAATTATATGGACTGATGATTCAAAATTTTCTAGAGAAGGGATTTGTAACACACGAAATCGTCACCATTGGGCCACAGACAACCCCACGTTACTAGAGAGGCTGGCTTTCAAGTCAAATTTGGTTTAAATGTGTTTTGTATGTTAATGGATGACAAAATAAAATATTACATATACGACGAAAAATTGAATTCCAGAAAATATTTAGATATAATTAGAACAATTGTGGAAGGCTTCCTTGATATTATGTCAGTTGAAAAATATATAACTTGTTGGTATCAACTCGACGGGGCTCCTGCACATTGTACACACGAAATTAGTATGGAGTTGGACCGCCTTTTCGATGATCGTTGGATTAGACGTTTGGGACCATGGAATTGGCCTCCGAGGTCCCCTGACCTTACCCCGTTAGATTTTTATCTTTGGGGTACTCTTAAAGATAGAGTTTATAAAACTCCAGTCCACAACAGGGAAGAATTAGAACGTCGAGTGATTCAAGAGATTGAAAACTTGGACCCCGCTGAAATAAGAGCTGCTACAACAGACGTCGCGTCGTCCATCGTCGTATACAAAAGTGTCTGGAAGTTAATGGTCTACATTTCGAACAATTATAACAATATTTTTAAAATTTTTGTATTTATTACTGTTATTGGTATTATTTGTTATTGCTACTTAGACTTTGTTACTGTTGTTGCTGTTTTAATTATTATTTTTTCGTAATACTGACACTGTTATTGTTCTCTTAATGATGAACCAAAATTTATAAAATTCCTCTGGTCTGCGGTAAATTCGAATATTTCTCATTAAATCTTCTACAAGTTCTGCAGATAATCTTATTGCACTGTCCATGGATAATAAACAAATCAATTAAAACCGTGTTTGTATAATTATTTTCTGCCATATTTGTGCTACATAGGTATTCAAATTAGGTGCAAATATCACTAACGTCAAATTTATTTAGAAAAAATAACATCTGTTGTCATTACAAAATGACAAAACAAAAAATTTCATGGCCCACCCGTTATGATATACCAGAAGACTAATATTCTTGGTAAGGTTACAGAAAAGTGCCCATAAATCGAAAACGGTGTGCATTAGGTATAGAGTATATTACCTTTTAAAGAGGTAAATGTATCGCCTTTCCGAATCAGTAATATATATAGGGCATTCCATTTAAAAAAATAGACTTTCGTACATTTTTCTAAGTCACTTGTAGAAAGCATTCTCTAACTCACCCTGTATGATATTCGAAACATGTGATTAATGGAGGAGATGCCCTCAGAATTTTGCCTAGCCGCAACTAAAAAATTATCTTTAATTGCTGCGTACGTAGGAGAAAACACGATTTACTGAAAGTCAAATTTTTGGCAATAAATTCAGAAAAGAATTATTATCTCGAAAACGGCTTGAGATAGGTATAGGGAAATATTAATAAAAGTTACTCAGAAAGAGACGACGATCCAAAAAATGCAAAAATATACATATATATATATATATATATATATATATATATATATATATATATATAACAGGAAGAAAAGGATAATGGGTAATGCACGGAAAAAAGGATGAATCCGTCGACACGTGTTTCTGAGTCACTACTCGTAATCATGACGGCTATAAGTTGTAGGGATAGGTACAACTTAGTTCAACACAACTGGAAACCTACTGACAGGAAGCCAGTCGCACATTTGTGGCTGCAATTGAAAGACCCCATGTTTACAGGGCAACAGACAATATTGCCACAAATGTGTGACTGGCTTCCTGTCAGTGGTTTCCTTTTGTGTTGTTGAACCTAAGTTGTACCTATCCTTACAACTTATAGCCGTCATGATTACGAGTAGTGACTCAGAAACACGTGTCGACGGATTCACCCTTTTTGCGGGCAATACCCATTATCCTTTTCTTCCTGTTACATCTCATCCCGCAGTAACCTTCTATTCTTTATATATATATATATATATATATATATATATATATATATATATATATATATATATATATATATATATTTTTTTTTCCAAGACCGAAGATATATCCCAATCATAAACATAATTTTAGTTTTTAAAAGCAATTGTAAATTGTTATTGTAAAATTAGACTGCATAATTTTAGCTAAGAAGTACAAAACAGTTCTTCAAGGTGATGGATGCAGTAAGAAAAAATTTAGTAAATTAGTATTATCTGCATCAGTGAGTGTATACCGTCGAACTTCTCTAACTCGAGGCTCCTAAATCCCTCAAGACTGTTCGTGTTAGAGAAAATTTGAATCAAAGAAAATATTTTTAAAACGAATTATATATCAAGGGCACAGAGATATATTTGAGTTACAGAGAAGTTCGAACGTATTAGGTACTTAGCATATCAATATAATAACTAATTATGTACATTTATCTTAATCATTTTGTAAAATTGTACATCTATTTGATTCAAGGTTTTTAACTAATAGCCCTGAACTCTGATGCTGTTAATAATTACCGTTGTATATTTATTAGACATTTTGTATTTGATAGTCAATGTTTTTATATCTATAATATAAAACTACTTTTACATGGCTCAACTACACCCTCTTTAAGTTAGGATTGATTTATTCTCATTGAGCTAGTAAAAGAAATTAGTTTACATAAATGTTGAATAATAGAGTTCTGTAAATTATTCTTAATAAATGGTTGTTATACAAGTTTTATTGAGAGCGGGCACAAATTAAATTTTATGAATTTTACTATCACGTTGAGTTGAGTAGCTATGGCTAGATTTGCCTGGTATATAGTATTATATTAACACTGCATACTGCATTTATCTATACAATAAGGTACACCGCTACCATAGGAAGTCACTGGTAACTAATTTATGCATAGTCCTGATCAGAAAAATTGAAAACAGTGTCAAGGGTTATTTTTTATTATTTAAAGTAAATTGTTTGCCTCATATCTGTAATAAATATATACGTTTCAAATTTAAATGTTTTTTTCCATTATACCGTTTTCCTGTAAATAAAAAAATAATGTTTCCAAAAGGTTCTTTTAATTTTCTAAATCATTATTAATAGTTTTCTTAATTTAAAATAGTAAACAATAATGTGCCCATTCTAAAAGTTTGACATAAAAGGATACATTAATCATTTTCTGTTGTTATTTATGTTACAGCTTAGTGGCAAAAATGAGCTAAAGTTGAAAATAAGAGAATTGTTGCTCACAATTTTTCCTTCTAAGGTTTGCAAATTAACGTTATGCTTAATTAATACTCAATTTTATCGATAAATCAATGCTAATTTACATAGAAGTCAAGTAAAATATGTATAAGACATGCATTGAAGATAGTGCAAAATTCTTTATTTTAGATTAAATAAATCAAGAGCTGATGATCACTCAATTTACTTTAGCTACAATTTATGAATATGACACACAAATTATTATTTTGTAGTTGTTTTATACCTCATCCTGGGATGTGGGCAACCAATGTTACAAATATGTGTATGCTGTGCTATTTTATACTTTTAACTTCAAGTGTGCTTGTGCGCGAGTTATGTATAAGATTCTCCTTAATCTTAAGAAATATAATATTATCACATCTCACTACGTGGAGATAACCATATGATATTGTATTCACTTATTACTTGTCGTTCGACTAATAAAGTCCTCTGTTTTACTATTATACTTTCATTCTTTTATTGTAAAGTTTGGAAATAGTTTTTAAAAACAGAGTTGTTACCGCGAAACGCGTAACTGGTGTCAGAAGTGGGATGCTAGAAGAGTTTTTTTTCCAAAAATTGAAAGAAAACGCTGGTTTTAACCACTAACTTCGACGTATCCGCCCTGAGAACGAAAAAGTATCCCCAAGTCAATTCCAGACGTTGGACAGGAGAAAAGTAGTTCCTAATTAAGGAAGAATCAAGGAACAATTTTTATTTTAATGTAAGTACGATTGATTTAAATCCTCAACTAAAACCTTACCCACCTTATCCTTTTTGCCCTGAAAATAATATTATTTTTAAGCTTTGCATTTCTATTCTTATGTTTTTCAAAGTTGTAATTGGCTGGATTGAGTAGGTCGAAAGCAACTTTGTGACATAAACACTAACACGCTTTCTAGTCATAAGATTTAAAATAAAAACTTAAAATCTACAGTCCCGCTGACGATTTTTGTATATTGTTGCAATAGAGCATTACTTGATTAAGTTCAAGACCAATCCCTCGTTGCAATTAAACATACAAACTGAGTCACACTTAAAACAAAAAACTAAACTAAAATTTTTTTAAAATTCTACAGTCCCGCTGACAATTTTTGTATATTGTTGCGATAGAGCATTATTTGATTAAGTTCAAGACCAATCCCTCGTTGCAATTAAACATACAAATTGCGTCACATTATAAAAAACCATCTACGATTCTAAAACAAAGTGATATACTAATAACTACTGTAATAAATTTTAATATTTAAATATACGTATTATACTGGATGTCCCAACCACAAGATATTGACGACTTAGTAGGTCAATTTGGAAATATACCAACAGAGAGAAGAATCAAATTAACAAGTCCACCACAAATAAAAATGGCTCAACCCTCTATCAGAGACTATTTGGACACCATTCCACCATTTAATGGAGACTCAGTACTCATCTCAAATTTCATAATTGCCTGTGAAAATATACTCGATTCGTTAGGAAGACCCACTGACAATGTATTTAACTCTTTCCTTATGGCGCATATAAGAAATAAGCTTACAGGAAGAGCAGCACAACTAATATCTGTACGAAATTTAAGAACATGGCCCGAGCTAAAAGAAGCTATAATATTTACCTTTGGCGACCAACGTGACGAAGACGCTCTAATGAGAGACCTGGTAGCACTAAAACAGGAAAATAACGAAACAGCCCTACGATTTGGAGAAAAATGCCAAGATACACTTAGCCTGTTATTATCAAAAGTAAATTCTATTGATATGAGTGTAATTTTAAGAGCTGAAAAGATCAGAATATACAGTAACTTAGCTGTAAAAACTTTTGTAAAAGGAGTGAAAGAACCATACAGTCTTATAGTAAGGTGCAGAAACCCTAGAACTCTGGAAGAAGCTATAAACATTGTTTCCGAGGAAAATAATCTAAATTATATCAGAAAATTGACAAATAATTACAACAATCAACCGGCATTCCACAAAAATACACAAGCAAGCCATCAACTTCCAAGAAGACAGCCTATGCCTATGTATAACACAAGACCACCCTTTACACCAAACAGACCAAATTTTACGCAACAAAATCGACCTTATCAATGGCCAAGCAGACCAAATCATTGGCAATCTCACACACCTAATCAACCGATATCAAGAATGCACCATATAGACCACAAAATAATTTTCAAAACTCAAGTATGCAAAGACGAACACAAAATTATCCTACCCCTATGGATATATCATCAGGAAACACTAATTTACCGAGACCTAGTGTCCAGAGACCAAATAATTCTCAGAAACCAAATTTCACTTGGGAAGAACTTCACTACACCGACATAAATCAGGACAATAATTATTATCAAAATGATCAATACCAGTCCGAAGATCAATATGAGCCAACTGCCTCATGTTCACACGATTATTATGATGCATATGAATCACATATGGATAATTTCGATCAATACGTGGAACAAGAAATATTCCCAATACACGAACAGCAACATGCAAGTCCTATTGAACCCGAAAATCAGGATTTTCCCAAGGACCCTTCGACAAAAATACCGAAATAATACAAATTTATTCGATTGTCGAAACACAATTACCCTACATATACATAGAAGACCTGAGGACAAACTTTTTAATCGATACCGGATCTACCAAAAGTTTAATAAAACCCGAATTAGCCGAAAAACATTTTAAGAATAAAATAAAATCAGACCTTTTTTCTATACAAACAGCACATGGTATATCCACCCACCAAGAAAGTGTAAAAACTAAACTTCCGAAAACGTTTAACACACATAAAGAACACACATTTTATCTATTTGACTTTAATCCAAAATTTGGAGGATTAATAGGTATAGATCTCTTAAAAGAACTAAGAGCACAAATAAATATTAACAAAAATAAATTAATTATGGGAAAAACATCTATATGTTTACATCTGGCAACCCCGAATACAAAACCAATTATTATACCATCGAGAACGGAAATGATAACTAGGTTACCTGTAGAAAAAACGAATATTAAAGAAGGATTTTCACCCACCAAAATTTAAAGAAAGGATTAGAAATACCCACTGCTCTAATAAAAGTAGAAAACAATCATATTATAACAACTGTAACTAACAATAGTAGTCCAGTCACATTAGAGGTTTCACCTCGGAATGAGAGATAATAAGCTGTAAACTTGTATAAACCTTTATTTTGGCGTTCTAAAAGTTGTCTCAAAAGTCTCATAAAATCTCGTGTCCGCGTCTTAAGATATTCAAGGTCAAAGGTCACAAAAATCGGTTTTTTGCAAATATCTCGCTTCCTATGGTTTTAATGCCATTTGCATTTATTATAAAAATTGTAGAGAATAAAATTCTCTATAACTTTTTGTCTCAAAAATTTTTTTATATACTCAACAGTTTTTGAGTCAGAGGGCGGAGAGCGCTCCGCGCTTACCTATTCACAGCATAATGCAAGGTCAACCGTAAGTCCCAGTAAATAATACGCCGTATAAAGTCTATAAATCATTAAAAAATATATAATTATGAATAATTTGCATTGTTTGTTAATTAATACATTATATTTAATAACATTTTTTATTTATAGAATATATATTTGTTTATTATTACTTACCTTTCCGTGTAATCAAAAAATTATTGAGTGGAATACTTTAAGTATATTTTAATTATATTCTAATATATATATTAATTATATTTTAAGTAGAAAAAGAATAGAGTAAATACATTTTAATTATATCTTTATTTAGAAATACTTTTTCATATATTTATTACAGTTGAAGTTCAAATGTGGGGAGGTTTGCAAAAACTTTTATAATTAGAAGGACTTGAGTCTTAATTTTCTTCTCCTTCTTCATCATCGTTTTCCGGTCGCTCGAAAATTTCCAATTCAATATCATCATTTGTCTCTAGATCTTCGGAAAATTTCGGGGTCAAATGTACTATCTTCATCGAGATCGCTTTGATACGGTGAAGCATTGAGGCACGTTTGCCCATTACACTGGCCACAAGCTAAAGAACTTTGCAACCCCGATTTCCTGCATCCGCAGCGTGAACCACAACCATTCTTGCAGTTGCAAAATATTAAAATATATAATATAATTAAAATATACTTAAAGTATTCCACTCAACAATTTTTTGATTACACGGAAAGGTAAGTAATATTAAACAAATATATATTCGATAAATGAAAAATATTATAATAAAAATAATATAATGTATTAATTAATAAACAATGCAAATTATTCATAATTATATATTTTTTAATGATTTATATACTTAATACGGCGTATTATTTACCAGGACTTACGGTTGACCTTGCATTATGCTGTGAATAGGTAAGGCGGCGCGCTCTCCGCCCTCTATCTCAGAAACGGTTGAGTATATAAAAAAATGTTTGGGACAAAAGTTGTAGAGAATTTTATTCTCTACACATTTTATAATAAATGCAAATGGCATTAAAACCATAGGAAGCGAGATATTTGCGAAAAAAACCGATTTTTGTGACCTTTGACCTTGAATATCTTAAGACGCGGACACGAGATTTTATGAGACTTTTGAGACAACTTTTAGAACGCCAAAATAAAGGTTTATGCAAGTTTACAGCTTATTATCTCTCATTCCGAGGTTGACCCTCTTTTTTGGCTTAAGTGATTGGATTATAGCGAATTACCCCAAATGCTACAAATAGAAAACCCATTAAAAGTACAAGAACTTCCAGAAGAATTTCTGTATAACACCGAAATAACACAACAAAATATACCAATAGATCAAGGCTGCATTGATGAAATATTAATTAATAATTTGCAAAATAACTTAAGAACATCTCACCTAAACATCGAAGAAAATACGAAAATTCAAACACTATGCTATAAATATAAGGATATATTTTACCACGAAGACTTACCTCTAACATTTACGAGCCAAATAAAGCATAAAATTCGAACTACAGATGAACACCCTGTTTATACAAAAAAATTACCGCTATCCACACATATATAAAAATGAAGTTCAAACTCAAATGGACAAAATGTTGAAAACTAATTCAAGAATCAATATCACCCTATAATTCACCAATATGGAGTGCCGAAGAAGGCAGATGCCAGTGGCAAACAAAAATTTAGAATCGTCATAGACTACAGAAGACTAAATGAGAAAACTATAGAAAACAAATACCCAATACCAAATATCGAAGATTTATTAAGCAAACTTGGTAACTGCATATACTTCACTACTCTAGATCTCGCTAGTGGATTTTACCAAATTGAAATGGACGAACAGGATGCTGAAAAAACCGCCTTTACCGTCGATAATGGACATTATGAGTTCAAAAGAATGCCCTTTGGCCTCCGTAATGCTCCAGCCACTTTTCAGTCAGTTATGGATCATGTATTACGAGGGTTACAAAACAATATCTGTCTTGTATATCTTGACGATATCATAATATTTTCTACATCATTAGACGAGCACTTAGAAAGACTACAAAAAGTATTCGATAGACTAAGAAGTTCCAACCTTAAAATACAGCTGGATAAGTCAAAATTTTTAAGGAAAGAAGCCGAATACCTTGGACACGTAATTACACCAAATGGAGTAAAACCGAACCCTAATAAGATTTCAGCGATACAAAAGTTCCCGATACCTACCACTACCAGAGAAATTAAACAATTTCTAGGATTAGTTGGATATTATAGGAAATTTATACAAAATTTTGCTCATCTTACTAAACCACTAACTAAAAGTTTAAAGAAAAATATCAAGATTGTACACGACCAAGACTTTATAAATGCATTTGAAAAATGTAAAGAAATTTTAATAAACCCATCAATACTACAATATCCAAATTTCGAGAAGCCTTTTATAATAACTACTGACGCATCGGATGTGGCCCTTGGATCTATACTCTCGCAGGGAAAATTGGGAGAAGATTTACCTATATGTTATGCCTCGAGAACACTTAATGAAACTGAGAGAAAGTATAGCACAACTGAGAAAGATTATTATTATCAATAATATTTTCATTAAAATACCACAAACCGTTCATTTTTGGCAGAAAAATAACTATAGTCACTGACCATAAGCCATTATTATGGTTAGCCAACTTAAAAGAATGTAATGCTAGACTAACCCGATGGAAACTCAAATTAGAAGAATATAATTACGAAATTGTGCACAGAAAAGGAAAAAGTAACGTTGCAGCTGACGTCTTATCTCGCATACAAATTTATCCAATCGATCACTCAGTAATTGCACAAGCAGGAACATCAAGAAATTTTCTATCGCCTACACCAAGCGAAATTGATAGATTATTAGAACCAGAAGAAAATCAACCAGAAATAGAAGATATACAGCTTTTAGATGTACCACCTCCCCCAAGCAGTAACCAGACAGTACATTCACAGTTAGATAGTCAAGAATCGATTCCAATAACCGAAGATGCCATCGAAACAAAACCTAAACAACTATGGTTTACAGAAATACCAAATATAACCGAACCATCAACAAAAATGTATTTATATGACAAAAAAAGAATTTATTTAATAAATATACCCAAAGACAAAAACAAATTACAAGAATGGATGAAAGAATATTTAGCATCTAAAGAAAATTACTATATTACCTGTACAGATGAACTATATACAGTAATATGCGATGCCTATATAAATCTATTCCATACTAATAAACCCCGTTTATTTAGATGTCTTGGACATAAAACTTATGTCATGAATAAAAAAGAAAGAACTAAAATCGTTAAAGAAACACACGAAAAAATATAATCATAGAGGAGTATTACCAACTGCACTACATATTAAAAAAACATATTATTGGCCACTTATGGACAGAAATATATCAGATTTTATTAAAAGTTGTGAAACATGCAACTTAACGAAATACGATAGAACATCACCTATCGCAAATATAAATTTAACACCAACCCCTGGGAAACCTATGGACTTATTGTACCTAGACACTTTCGAAATCGATAAAATGAAGTTTATAACAATAATAGACGCCTTTACTAAATATGGAATGATATACGAGATAAACGAAAAATGCCATCGAAATTTGTGATGCACTGCATACGTTTGTAATGCATTACGGTGTACCGAAAAACATTACGACAGATGGAGGACCCGAATTCGACAATGGATTAGTTAAGGATTTTACCAGATTATATGAAATTAATCATCATATAACAACTCCACAAAATCATAAATCAAATGGTTTAATTGAACGTCTACATTCAACAATTATAGAACATTATAGAGTAACAAAATTAACTACCCCTGATCTCAAGAATACAACAAGAATAAAACAATGTATTATCGCATATAATCATACAATTCACTCAGCAACAAAATTTACTCCACACCAGCTTTTATTAGGACAAACAAACGCCAATAACCCATTCTCTATGAATGTGCAATATAAACAATATGAGTACTACATAGATGAAATAAGAAAAACAGCCCAAGCTCAATATGAATTGTAAAGAAAAACTTAATGACAGAAAAGGAACTTGTACATCAACAAAATTTAAAACGTTACGAAGAAACCATACAACAGTATAAAGTTGGAAATAAAGTATACGTAAAAAGTGTACGAGGTAGATCAAAAGCCACTAACCCCTTTCTTGGACCGTACACAATTCAACAGATTAACCCAGATAAAACATGTGTTTTACTTAATAAGAAAAATAATCAAACACGCAAAGTACATATGGACAATCTAAAACATTCTTTTAATGTTTCAGATTCGGACTTAGAATCATCAGAGGACTAGAGCTAGAAAATCTAAATGACAAACCAGGACTTTACCCCCAGCATTTAGGTATAACAAAAATCCAACGCAACAAATGGACTTTAATTAAGAGGATAAACTTAGATAAGTTATATAATAATTACATTAGTATAAGAAAATTAATTGATAAACTACATAACTCTTATAATAATACACAATATGGTCACACGTATAAAAAAAGTATAAAACTTACTTAGCTATAGATGAAAATATTTTAACTACATTAGAATCCAAGCTTAATCAATTATTTATTAAACAAAGAACAAAAAGAGGACTCATAAATATATTAGGAAAATCATTCAAGTTTATCACTGGAAACTTGGACGCAGAAGATGGACAATACTTTGAAGAAAAAATTAAAAAACTAGAAGAGAATCAACACAAAATATCCCATATAAACGAAAATCAAATATCGTTTATGCAAAAAGCTATACAAACATTTAACAAAACTATGAACACCCTAGAAGATAACGAACTGATATTAACAAGCAGAATTATTCAAATTGAAACCTATATGAAAAAACAAGATATGTATTCTACACAAAGTAGAGCTATTGAATTACTTCATAGCACACATAATCAGCTGATACTCGCTATGAATGAAATAATTCGAATACTCAATGAATTAGAAACCTCAGTTACATTTGTCAAAATTGGATATCTACACCCCAGCATAATTAACCCTGAGGATTTTCAACACGAGCTTCAACAAATAACTAATATTTTACAAGGACCAGATAAATTACCATATGATCCACAAAACATTTTATATTACGAACAGATTACTGAAATTAAGGCTTATCAAGTAAATAACGCCATAACTTTTATATTAGAAGTTCCCCTAGTATATAACGAAATTTATAACATTTTCCATTTATGGGCATTACCTACTTTAACCGAAAATAACCAATTCAATATTATAATCCCAAAATTCAAATTCCTTGTACTTTCCGATCAATCGTACAGCCTCTTCGACAAACCATGTATTTTACTTAGTGATAAGAATTATTTTTGTAAAAGTTCAGAAACACAGCATATTAATAATGAAATATGTGAAATTCAAATAATATTAAAAGCACATACTTTGAATTGCAGTAGAAATATAATAACTTTAAATGATATGAAAATTCAAGAAATTGAAAATAATCGCCATATAATAATTTCACCACATAAAGATATTGCAAAAATCAATTGTAATAATAATTTAAAAACGACACAAATTCATGGTACTTACACCACTGTGTTAGAACCAAACTGTATAATTTATATTAAAGATTATAAAATTCAGTTACATAAATCTGAAGTAAAAATCAATCAATTAAATAGCTACTTGCCTGAAATTGATAACAACTTTGAAAAGCTTAATAATGAGTTTAAACCACTAGAAATTTCTTACATAAATTTGGATGATATTAACAAACTAAATGATGAAATAAACAAAAATAAATATCAATTATTAGAAATAAATAATGTTAGTAAACATTTTAATTATTGGAATTTAATTATTTACTTTGTAATCATATTAATTATAATTTATATATTATTCCCCAGAATGAAACAATTATATTTGACAATGACCTCAAGAAAGAATAAAGAAGAGAAGGCCACCCAATTAAAAGAAATGCCATTTCGCATATCCTAAAGAGGCTATTGCTCCATCTCGGCCTGGAGGAGTTATGTATAAGATTCTCCTTAATCTTAAGAAATATGATATTATCACATCCCACTACGTGGAGATAACCATATGAAATTTATACCTTTATTATGCATATTGTATTCACTTATTACTTGTCGTTCGACTAATAAAGTCCTCTGTTTTACTATAATACTTTAATTCTTTTATTGTAAAGTTTGGAAATAGTTTTTAAAAACAGAGTTGTTACCGCGAAACGCGTAACTCGCGCAGTGCATCAAAATGGTGATCGTCACCGTAAAAACTCTGTGGTAGAGTTGTTATTTTACGGTAAATATGTCGTCAAATTCCTGTAGCTGCTCAACGTCTGTACTTGGAACGTTTTCCAAATAAAGTTGCACCAAATGCCGCATGATTTGTACCCCTTGTACAACGAGCAAGCAATATTTCTGAGTTACGGCTCCGTTGAGAACGTGATGGAGGTCCTGCTAGGCCTCTGTGTAATTTGAACGCTGAGAGGCGACAATCTAACTTTAAGTACGCGTGATTACATGTACGTCTAATCGAATTGTATAGAGCATCCTGCGGGAAAATCAACTGTACTCGTTTTCATGTACAAAGAGTTCATTCACGTTCTACAACAAGATTCTCTTTTTGTGTGTTGACGAAGGATGTGGTAACAATGAACAGTGATTGTGAAATGTGATGTGATGTTGGGACTTGGTTATTCAACCTCGTTCCAACAGTTCTCAACATGTTCGTAATTTTTTGTTAAGGAAAGTCAGTAATTATTTTCTAATTTTTAAAGTTTATGTATATATATATATATATATATATATATATATATATATATATTATATATATATATACTTATATATATATATATATATATATATATATATATATATATATATATATATATATATATATATATATATATATATATACAGGGTGAGTCACCAAGGGCGCCTCGGTCGATATCTCCTTTAATATTTATTATATAGAAAAAAGATTCAAATAAAAGTTGTAGGAGGCCAAGAGTACCATATTCTAAAATTATTTCTAATCACACAGGGTATTTGATGTTAGAGTGACATATCAAAAGTATGTCTTTTTAAATGGGACACCCTATATATTTTTGCAAACTCTTATTCTTTCTTTAATTGCCTTTTCGAATATATCTTGTTTTTGAAATTACGTTGCGGCGTTGTCGAATTATTCAACTTTTTTCAAAAAAATTGTCACTTGCAGACCTCACTAATAAATTCTGCATGAACGGTATTTTCACAGAGTAAGCAAATTTTTTTTGTTAAATGTTAAGCAATGCCATGGTTTAGCCTCCAGATATTTTAAAGTTGAAATTATTTGTACAGGGTGTTTATTACGATGATACAAAAATGGCTAAATTTAATCTATCATAACTTCATTTATTTAAATGGAGCACCCCGTATATTTTTACATATTTGGATAGAGTTTTTGTCGCTCTACAAATTTTATTAACCTATAGTTATACCTAAAACCAACGGCTTCCAGTGAAACTGCATTCTAATAAAAACATCAGGTAATTTCTATAAATTCGGATATCATAGGAGGCATTGGCACATGTTTTTTTTTGTTTTTACAAGAAACAACTATGAGCATTGTTTCAATTAATGTAAGTTTCATCTTTTATAAATGAACAGAAAGTTGTCTTATTATTCTACATTTAAATACTTGAACTGTGTGAATTTTCTAATTATCTAGATGGCATTTATCATTGAAATTTTTTTTTTAACAAATTTGAAACGCTTTTAATTTGCAGACTTTATTGTTACGGTAATTTCTACTTAAATAAGTATTTAAAGTGAATTTTTTTAAGCAAGAAAGAATTAATATGATTTACTGTATCGGGGAGAGTTATGGTAATTGTTTGTTGGCCTCTAATTGTATTGTCAAAAAATATCCAGACCAAGACATGCGATTTGTCGCGCTTTTACAAAATTAAAAACTAAATTCGATGAAAGCGGAAAAGTTATGTTTAAGCAACCAAAGTGAATTAAACCAGTCGGAAATGAATAAAACACGTTATCTGTTGTGCTAAGCCTCGTAGAAGATCGACATGTAAGTTCAAGAATTTTAAGTAGAGAATTGTATATTAGTCAGTCCAGTATTGCAAGGATTATAAAAGAAAATAAGTTTCACCATTATCATATCCAATTATTGCAAGAACTAGAAGCTAATGATTTTATTAAGAGACGAGAATTTTGTGAATGGGCAGTTCAGAAAGTGCGAGAACCGGATTTTTTTCGAATACGTGTTGTTTTCCGACGAGGCTACGTTCCATAAAAACGGAAATGTTAATAGGCACAATCTGCACTATTATTCTACAGAAAATCCCCATTTCAGACGGAGTATTGACCATCAACATAGGTGGTCATTAAAAGTTTGGGGTGGAATTATAGGAAGATATGTAATTGGGCCATATTTTTTTGAAATCAGAATAAATGGAGAAACACTTTTTAAGATATAGTCTACCAGATTTGTTGGAAAATTTACCATTAGCTACAATACGAAGGTTATGGCTGCAGCATGACGGGGCGCCAGCCCACCACAGTGTGCAAGTACACAATTATTTGAATAATGAATATCCAGATAAGTAGATTGGTGAAGTTGGGCGAATTTGTTGGCCATCTAGGTCACCAGACTTAACAAAATTAGATTATTTTATGTGGGGTTATATAAAAGAGACCGTTTATAATACTGCTCCAAAAAAACACGTGCCCCAATGCCTCCTATGATATCCGAATTTCTAGAAATTAACTGATGCTTTTATTAGAATGCAGTTTCACTGGAAACCGTTAGTTTTAGGTATAACCATAGGTTAATAAAAACTGTAGAGCGACAAAAATTCTATCCAAATATGTAAAAATATACGGGGGTGTTTATTTTCCATTTATAAAAAATGAAGTCATGATAAATTAAAAGTTAGCCATTTTTGTATCATCGTAATAAATACCCTGTACAAATAATTTCAACTTTAAAATATCTGGAGGCTAGGCCATAGCATTGCTTAACATTTAACAAAAAAAGTTTGCTTAATCTGTGAAAATACCGCTCATGCAGAATTTATTAGTGAGGTGTGCAAGTGACAATTTTTTTGAAAAAAGATGAATAATTCGACAACGCCGCAATGTAATTTCAAAAACAAGATATATTCGAAAAGGCAATTAAAGAAAGAATAAGAATTTGCAAAAATATACAGGGTGTCCCATTTAAAAACATACTTTTGATATGCCGCTCTAACATCAAATACCCTGTGTGATTAGAAATAATTTTGAAATATGGTACTCTTGGCCTCCTACAACTTTTATTTGAAACCTTTTTCTGTATAATAAATATTAAAGGAGATAACGACTGAGGCGCCCTTGGTGACTGTTTTTTTTTTTTTTTTTTTTTTTTTTTTTTTTTTTTTTTTTTTTTTTTTTTTTTTTTTTATATATATATATACAGGCTGTCTCTAAAAAACGCCGCAAACCATAACTCAGTTATTTATCGTCCAAATTTAAAAAACAAAGAATTAAATGAAATGGCTCTAAATACACTATAGAGGGAGCCAGTTGCAGCGTACTTATTATTATTTTTTTTAGGAAAGCGATAGTCAACTTTTTTTTCAAATGGCAATATATATATTTTTTAATATATTATAGTGCTCATTCTTTTTCTGAATCCAACGATTTATATGACATTGACTTTTGTGACACTTATCACAGAAATGCGTTAAAATATTAGTCGATACCCCATTAGGCTCCCAGCCACGAATTCATGACAAACGTACTTAGACTAATCATCTATGTCATGGAAAACAAAAAATAATACAGCAAAGCAAGTGAAACAGAACAGAATTTTATTATTAACAGAGAAAACAATACAATGAATATCAATTAAAAGAAAAGCAACTTAATTAAATTCATTAACCATTATACAAAGTTCAACATGAAATAACATTAACAGAACACGAAACACATTAAATGAAGAACAAACATGAAACAACTAAAGAAACGATGTAACAATGCAAATAAAATTACACACCTACAAGTGCTGCTCAAATTGGCCACCACCATAATCAAGACATAAATGGCATCTTCTAAATACTGCACGGGTCGCATTCAATATAAAATTTGGTCGACAAGTACGTATAATTCTTTGCCTAAGAATTGCTTCATTTTCTGGCCGTGTTAAATAAACATGATCTTGAATATAACCCCATAACCAAAAATCAAGGGGAGTAAGATCTGGAGAACGGGCAGGCCATCGAACAGGACCATAAGTTCCTATCCACTTATCATTAAATGTGGTGGTCAACCAATTGGTATTCACTCTGGCATTATGAGGGTAGCCCCATCTTGCTGGAAATAAGTTCTATTCAGTTCTGCAATAGGTAATTCATCTAAAAAATTCTCAAACTGTCCCGTCAATATCTGATAATGCTTTTCTTGATTTAGGGTGCTGTCCATGAAAAATGGTCCAATCAATCTATTAGCCAAAATGCCACACCACACATTGACAGTAAACCTTCGCTGAAAATTTGTTTCCACGATAATTCGTGGGTTTGCTTGGCTCCAATGCCGGTGGATATTTCTATTAAAAATACCATTTACACTGAATGTACATTCGTCTGACCAAATAATCCTGTGTGAAAAACTGGGTCTCATCGCACTGAATTTAAATAAATACTGCAAAATGGTAGCCTTCGTTCTCTATCTTTTCCTCTAATGCTTGTACTTTTTTGAGGAATGTATGGCTTGAATTTGTGCTTTTTCAATATCGCATGTACAGATCTCTTTGATGCTCCAATATTGTTGCAAATTTCCCGAATAGAAGTTCTTGGGTTTTCTTCAACGCTAAGAAGAACATTGAGCTCCATGTTTTCATTAAATTGCCGTTCTTCTCGATTTGGTTTCTTAAAAGCACCATATTTTCTCAAATTTTCTTCAAGCTTTCCAAATTTACGTGGTTCTGAAATTTCCCTGTGAGGAAACCGCTCTATGTAAAGGCGGACTGCTGCACCACGATTTTTTATTACACTCAGAGTATACCTGAATCATGTCCGTCAATAATTGATTGTTGTGCATATTTTGCACTGTTGAGCTTTTTAAATAAATAACCTAGTGTTAATGACACAGAAATAGTATAATGCGTAAAAAAATGGGACGCGAACGCTAAAATGACATTTATTTGCTTTGATGTTTAATTTTTTGTTTTCCAGGCATTCCAGGCATACGTGATTAGTCTAAATACATTTGTTGTTAATTAAGCGGCCAGGCGCCTACTAATGCGGTATTGACTAATATTTTGACGCTTTTTCTGCGATGTGTTTCACAATAGTTTTCATATACATCGTTGGATTCAGAAAAGAAATGTGCACAATAATATATTGAAAAAATATATATATATTGCCATTTGAAAAAAAGTTGACTATCGCTTTCCTAAAAAAAAAATAATAATAAGTACGCTGCAACTGGCTCCCTCTATAGTGTATTTAGAGCCATTTCATTTAATTCTTTGTTTTTTAAAATTGGACGATAAATAACTGAGTTATGGCTTGCGGCGTTT
>JANEYF010003132.1:0-85000 GCA_029963845.1 Rhamnusium bicolor
AGATACATGCCCTGGGTCTTTCATCAGAGCCGATTTCTATTACCTTGCCAGAAGTATCGGAATCGGGTACGAAGAGATTGTACGACTCTCTGTGATATAGCTGTGCTCTAGGTCAACTCTCTGACAGCCCCAAGCTTTACGCTTTGGTTCTTCGGAATCGGGAAATAAGAGAGTTATAGCTATCCACCAGCATTGGGAGCCGCGCTTCATTAGCGTGCTATAGTCACCGACGCCGCCGTCGACATGGAGGCGAGTAACTCAGGTGTTACCCAAGAATCCGGGGGAGTGGGCCCCGCGGAACTCTCCGTGTGTCCACGAATTGGTAAGGACCGCATTTAAATAATTTTTATACTACGTTGCCATTTTGTACGTACTCGAGCTCACTAAAATTCATTAACTAATTCAATTTCCTTGTTACGAGTGAAATGGCAACGTTAATCAAAGTACGACTCTATATGCTTGGGTTTCGCGGTTTTCAACAATATTTGACCAGTGGTACCGAATGATTTCCAGATAAGGTTTTCTGTTATAATGCACTGCTCAATACATTTTTATTAATAATTAGTACAGCCTATATTAATTCAGATAGAATCAGTAATAGTAGTTGGAATTTTCATTCATTTTTCCAAATCAAGTTAGGACAAAATCAGATAATGCACTGTTACCTCTCTACTTGGCTTTACCACAAATACAAGTATTTGGACTAAAACACAAATAGAGGATGCGTACGACTAACTGATCTCGTGGGAGAGCAGGAATTTCGTGGGTTCCTGTTTTTTATGTAAGTCAGAGAGTGAAACGTAATTCTCAAAGTATCCTGCAATACTGATTTACTTTGTGACAAAGAGGGAGCGTAAAATAATAATAAAAAAATAAATAAAAGGGGCGCCATCCACAGCTTACAGTATCTTAAATACTACCCTATTTAGTTCACAAAACAGACCACTGTGGAATGACCTGAAAGATACAGTGGACATATACATATATAAAAATAAAAATCAAAAATATATGATAAAAATTGCACTATTTATTATTTCGTTCAGTATAGATGTAATAAATATAAAATAAATGATGATAGAAAAAATTAGAATATATGTATATTTATAACTTAATGGTTAAAATGAAATATATGTATATTTGTAACTTATTCTTGAAGTTTACATAACTATTTGGGGATTTCTAAGCGAAAGCCCAAATAGAAAGAATAAGACATAAAAGAAAATTAATCAGCAGATGAAATGATGGTAATAATTAATATAATAATAGCAACAAAAAAAAAATTTAACACTGACATAAAGCACTATATCTCACCACCTGACGATGCACAAATAGTCGGCGGAAATCTGGTGAGGTCCTGTAGTTCCTACTTATTTGTCTCTCGCCGTACATGGGTGGTTGGATGAATACCAGGAGAATAGTGATGTATGGAATGCCTAAATAAACGCTAGAAGTTGCTCCGCACCTACGAACTGCTCGATCAATGTTGATCCAAAACCAAACGATATCTCGTACCAAGTGATTTCAATCCTTGAATGGATTATTGTTTGTACTAAACTAATTAGCAAAAACCTCAGGCTAAGTACATCGATAAATTAATCGATAATTAACTCAATATGTTAATTCAAAATCATTCAATATAAATTGAATAAATGATTTGATTCCTATAAAATTATTAACAATTATAATAACAATTGAAGGGGTTAGAATAGAAAAGGTATAAGTAGCAATATTCTAGTTTTGAAATAAATGACTCCAAAGTTAATTGATTGTAGGAAAGTCTGACAAAAATATACAAAATATTTAGAAAAGCTATTATCATAAAAAAAATAACAAGCAAAATTTCTGTTATATTTATCATCCACTCAGTATCAATAACACCTTTTTATATACTATGTTTTATGTCTTATCAGTTATTTTCTTTTGTATGTTTTTATTTATGTATAATTGGGATGGAAATAAAGCAGTCTAAAATGATCTCTTGTATTTATCACATGGCGCTGCGAATTAATGGTATTTTGTAAAAGTGAGAAGTTCTAACAGTTCATATAATAGAATTACAGATTATCGAGGTATTGCGCCACTAGATTGTAACGAAATTGCAAGCTATTTCATTCCAGTGTGTTGTGTTCCACGATGAATTAAGTTTCAGCCAGTCTAGTCTAGATGGTGCCACTGATTTCTACTGGAACAGTTGGGTTTGCAGATTTTTGCACTAAATATCCATCTATCTTTATTGCTCATACTCTACTCTCAAATGTCTGTCTCTTTCCAAACTATAATCGAGTTTAGGTAGCAGAATACTACGATGCTACTTTCTTCTTACTAGGGCAGCCAGAGACAGTGGGTGTCTCTGGTGCCGCGTTCTGATGGAAACCATCTCTAGTTCTGCGGTCTGGTAAGATTTATATGTTTTCTGGTATTATCTTGTAATTTTATGCTCATCATTATTTAAAAAGTTGCTATACTGATTTAAAGTACCTTTGAGGTAATTTTCATAATAATATTGTACCGTAATTATCTTAATTTACGCCTTGGGCGAATTTGCTTTTCGGTGATCAGTTCACCTTGGTTGTTCTTGGGAACAGACAACATTAATATTGACTAGTATCAATTTATCGTGCCTTGCTGGCAATTTATCTAATATCCCTTTGATATTGTAATAATTTCGTGTTAATTTAAACTAACTTTCGGTTATTGTAAATTTTAGATTTACTCGGCAACGGATGTCGCCATTTTGTATCGTAGTTAGTTGTTTTCTGTCTTTGTATCTTGATGTTTTAGGTCACTTAGCTACGTTGGTAGCGCTCTCTAAACAGTGGTGACTGGTGACATTTGGAGATTGGTACACCTGGTTGGACCAAACCAGCAAACCTATTTGTTTATAACCTTTGTGAAAATTATCTAATTTGGTGCATTTGTTTTGTGGTGGATTATTTTATACCAGTGCATATATTTATCAACCAGACCTCAGAAACGTAAGGTTTTTCTAAATTTAAAATATCGACTGCTTACTTGAACGTTTACTTAGTATTTAACCATGAACGCTGCTCTAGTGGAACTTTGCCTAGTTCTCTGGCAAAGATACCTGCCTAGTTATCTGGCACTTGATTAACTTTTAATTATCTAAAGTAAACATAATATAGTCAAGTATATATTTTTATTTAACTTTATCTGCAATTCATTAGAACCTCTCTCCGAGGAACTAATAAATGATTTAATTTACCGTTACCTTTAAGTTGAAAACTATCATATTGTTTTATATTTAGCAAATATTTATTTACGTTATCTTTCTAGTTGTCTGTCTGTATACAGATATTCTAAATTCTATTTTCTTGAAGATTAACTTCTTTTAGTAAAAAAATATCTTAACATATAGGGAATACCTATTTCACTTTGTTTATTATCGTAGCTACACCTAGTTTATTTGTTGGACTAGTATTTTTTTCTATTTAACTTAATTTTTATTGATACTTAAGTTAGTTGAAGTCTTCAACTTCCTAAAATAGTAGGATACCGATCCTAGTTTGTAGTTTGTTTAGTTTGCAATTTACTCTGTAAATTTGTGTTAACTCATATTTTGTCTACGTAGCTGGACAATTCAACGTCACAGCTTTTAACTTTGTTTTGCCTATAATACTGATCTCATAAAACTCTCCCCTTTTTATGTAAATACCTGGACCAAGAGAAGAAGATAACTGGTGGATCGAACTGATCATTATATACAGGGTGGAGCAGAAAAACGATATTTTACACAACTGGCATTTTTTCTCAAAGGTAACTGCAGTACTGACAGTGGTGAGTCAAATTGACACCGAACCCATTAAGAGTTTAGCCGTTTGTGGATTCTTCGCTGGACTAACCCCTTGGAAGTTAAGTAAGATCTTCGTCCCCAGTGAAAGTTTTATTTGGTCAGAAGAAATTTGTGAGAGATCAGTAATTCTAATTTTTTTTGTATTCTCTTAATAACGTCATTTTTTTTCTCTTTCACATATCATTTTTTTTTGTTAGTTTTTGGTCTTCAACCACAAGTAAATTGTTTTGACTTGTAAATATTGTGTACATATACTAGTCTTGATTATACTTTTTATAAAATAATATCTTTTTATTCAACTTCCTTACCAACCGAATTCAAGTTTTAACGTTATCTTTACCTTTTAAAATAAAATTTTAATAATTTGGTACTTGCAAAAGTCCTGGCGCCCAGCCTAGATTTCGGTGATAACTCAAATCAATCGAAGCCCTTATTCACGACCTGCTCACTGAGTTACCGGTTCATAAGTACAACCCCCAGCTTATTGTGTTATGCTAACAATTGGATATGAGTGGTAATGTTTCAGAAAATTGGAAGTTTTGGATTCAAAAGTTTAACAATTATCTAAGAGCCACAGAGTTGGACAAAAAAGATGAATATTTGCAATGTGCACAATTGTTACAATATATTGGTGATGAGGGTATACGTATATTCAATACTTTCAAATTTAATGTTAGTGAAAAGGATAAAATTATTCCACTTATATGTAAAATCAAGGAATTTTTTCAACCAAAAAGAATTTGACATTTGAAAGGTACAAGTTCATTAATAGAAAGCAGATGGAGGGTGAAAAAATCCAGCAGTATGTCACAGACTTGAAAAATAAAGTACGAAATTGCGAGTTAGGTGACCTAGAAGAAAGTTTAACATGTTCTGTTTTAATTAGTGGTTTGGTTTCTGTAGAATTGAAACAAACCCTGGTGGAAATTATTTAAAAAAAATCTGTAAATAAAATTTAAAAATGTATAGAATATAAACATCAATATTTTTTTTACTAATAACCCTCCTCCTATCAAGTTTTTATATTCCTTACGAGAAGTAATAAATATGATAAAACCTACAGTAAATAATTTTTCGAAAATCTGAAATGTTTTAAATTTTACTGATTAACTCTGAAAAAGTCTTACTTTTACTTTAGCTAAATTTTCATGAAAGATCTGATTAATTCTGAAAAAGTATTCTAGAAGAGTCCAAAAACTTGTAAAAATGCAGTCTTTAAAATGATTAGTAAGTTTCACATAGATCTTTTCATACTTTTTCAGAATGTTTCAGAATTTTTTAGACTTACTCATTCTTCTGGAATTGTTTTTCAGAACACTGCAAGACTAAATTAGATTATTGGCAGAAACTATTTCCACCAGGGAAGGCTGTTGGAAGATGATGAAATAGGTCTAGATAAAGCAATACGCATATGTCAATCTGTTGAGGAGTCGAAAAAGCAAGAAAAAGAAATGACTGAAGGAATGGAGATACATAGTATACAAACTCGAGCAACATCGTATTCCAGCTGGCCTGAGCCGAGTGGAAGAAGTTGTGAACAAAAACAACAGCGGCAGTACAAAGAACCAACAACGGGACCAATGTCCAGTCATAATTTTTTTCATTCACAGCAGTCAACCCAGAGCTTCGGAAATGCCTGCTTTAGATGTGGTTACCAACATATGAATGGAAAATGTCCAGCGAGAGGAAAACAGTGTAGTGCTTGTGGTGCATTCAATCATTTTAAAAAAATGTGTAAAAACAAAAATGTGCATCTTGTGCATTTGGAAAATAACGGTAATTTTTGTGATGATTCTATTGATGAAAATATTTTTATTGGCATGGTTAATATTGATGGTAATAGAAATATGGAGTGGAATGTGGAAATGTTAGTGAATAAGAAAAAATTAATTAAATTTAAATTAGATACGGGGGCAATGACAAATGTTATTAGCTTTAAAGAAAACAAAGATTTAAAAATTGTCACAGAATCTTTAAGGAAAACAAAAGTAAAATCAACTAATTATTCGAATGAAATAATACCTGTTGCAATTATGATTATTTATTAAATTTTGTTGTTGTAAACAGTGAGTCGCCTGCAATTTTGGGGTTAGACACTTGCACTGAATTAAATATGATACAAAAAAATAGATTCTGTTAATGAAAATTATAATTTGTTGTTTGAAAAATACGAAGACCTGTTTAAGGGAATTGGTTGCTTAAAAAAGCCCTTGTAACAGTAAATTTTCAATTTCTGTCACAACTAAGTTTACTACCTATTTTCATTTCGGAACACCCTCTAGATGTTTCTGTTTCCAGAATATTACGGCGGCACGAGGCTAGTCAACTGACAAATTGTTAACCACCTGTTAATTCACGTAATACGCTCAGGCTGTTGAATTTGAAAATGATTATCAGTAAAGTCTGAAACTTAATATACATACCATTTTGATCGGTACAATATCAGTCCATGGTGACAATTCATGTAATTTAACTACTCAACAATTGCGGGTACCCTTTGCGCGGTCGCGGTGGGGAATTTAGATTAATCTCGTTTCCAACTCAGCATTTCCAACGAGGCCACTACAAGCAGCGGTCGGCTTTTACACTTTCTTGAAATACCTCTTGGCTCGAATAATTCAATCGCTTTATTGGATGTTAGTTGCAGGTATGTTAACTTAACTCATTCATTTTATAGAACGTATAATCATATCGGGATTTTGTTTCAGATTTTCCTGATTAATTATTTTGTTAGTCTTCGATTTTATTTTATTACTTTTCGATCTTTTTTATTACGATCACTGTAATTTTTTTTGGAGGCATTTTTTTATGCATTCCTCTTGAGGCACCTTTTTTGGTACTGGAGTTTTACGTTTTTTATGGGAATACCACCGTAATTACTACCCTTTAACTAGGATAGCGATATTTTCCTAACTTAATGTCGGCCAAGGAGTTTTTTTAAGCACTAACTGGTTTACCTGGAAAACTACGCAAGTGGTTAACTGTGCCTTGGACGTATTACTGAATTCTTAAGCTTGTGAGATCACTTTAACTATGAGATGGTACCGACAGCCTGATGCCGATCTAGCCAACGTATGCGGAATCCCGAAGGAGCTGTTGTTCAGCCCCATTGCTTAAAATAAGTACCTTTTACATTTTTCTGCCAGTCAGGATATAGATTGCTTACAGTTAGGGCCTGTAGCCGGCCTTGCTTTGCCTTTTTTGCCTTTTTTTATGCTTTTAGTCTGCTTGTAGCCGTTGATGTTATTTTAAGATGTGTTGTATTGTGCCCGTGTGCATTTAAGCGGACATGCCTTTACCTTTTTTGATTTATATGACCTTCAGTCCAGTGTTAGTGTCTGTTTAAATGCGTAAGGCGTAGGGCCTTATATAGTTGTAATTTACTGATTGCAGGATATGTTTTTGCTTACAAATTATATATTTAGTACTTACTAGGTTATGTTAACCCCAGTTACCTGATTTTAGTTGCCTTTTTGCCTAAAATCGCTAGCACAGCCGTTGTAATTGCCTTTTGCTTACAATTTGGTGCGTGTGTGCTAGTACTTTTGGCTTACTACGGTTGATTTAGGTGCTTTTGCCATGAATCTGTAGTACGGTCGCTTTACCTTTTTTTACCTCACGTAGGGGTATGTAACTTTGTAGGTTATTACCTACGCTTATCAAGCTTTAGATGTTTGCTTTTTGTGCAATTTTAGCATGTGCTTACAGCTTTGTAGATAGTAGAGTACGTTAGTGAGTAGATATATTCTTGAATATTTTTAACCCATTTTGTACCTTGTACGTATTTCTTGTTTTGTCTTATCACTGTCAGCGCTTGAGCTGCTACTTTAGTTAGTATTTTGCTTTATTATGCTTAACTTTTTGCATATCTTATTAGTTTAGTTGCTGCTACTAAGCCTATCTTTTGGGCTAGTAGCGTCGTGATATTTTGTAAATTTTTGCTACACGTAGTTTTAATTAAACTAGTTTCAATTTTATTCTGTTTTTTCTTGAGTTTCTTTAACTCATGACGCCCACAGCCCTTTGAAATAGTTCCCATTCTTAAATAATATTTTGCTATAACAACACCGAATTTTAACAACTAATTCTCAAATTTAGCAGAGCCTAAACTCTTACCCACGACTCTTGCCTCCTAGAATAGCTGACTAGCCGTGGTGGGTTATAATTCGGGTTGTCTATCTTTTGCCTTCACCGACAACACAATTTAACTCTTTTCCCTTAACGATTATAATTTAAACCCTTTTAAATTATACCCTTTCATATTAAACTAAAAACAAATGCTAAATCAGTAGTCCATGCAGCCAGAAAAATACCTTTTCCACTAATGAACAATCTTAAAATGTGTTTAGCTAATATGGAGAATGAACAAATTATTAGTAAAGTAGATTATCCAACTGAATGGGTAAATTCCATTGTATTAATAAGAAAACCTAATGGATCGTTAAGAATTTGCCTTGACCCTCGTGATTTAAATTTGAATATTTGCAGAGAACATTTTTCACTACCTACTTTTGATGAAATTACTTCAAAGTTAAGTAAGGCAAAATATTTTAGCACATTTGATGCGATATCTGGATTTTGGCAAATTTGTTTGGATAAAGAGAGTTCTGATTTATGTACATTTGCAACCCCTTTGGAAGATATAAATTTTTAAGACTTCCGTATGGATTAAATTGCGGTCCAGAAGTATTTCACAAGAGGTTTAAAGAAATATTTGATATTAATGGGGTGGAAATATACATAGACGATATATTAATATGGGGTAAGGATAAAAAAGAGCATGACAATAGGTTAGAACAAGTATTAAAAATTGCACAACAAAATAATATAAAGTTTAATAAAAACAAATGTAAATTTGCTATGAAGAAAATTGTTTATATGGGACATAAAATAACACAAAACGGGTATAGTCCAGATGACTCTAAAATAAAAGCTATTACAGGAATGCCCATACCTAAGAATAAAAAAGAAGTACAGACTTTTTTTGGGGTTAATAACATATGTTGGAAAATTCATCAGTAATTTAACAGATATAACAGCTCCACTAAGAGAATTACTGATATAGTTTGGTCTTGGGAAAAACATGACATTGCTTTTCAAAATTTAAAAGAGGTATTAGTTAGAGAACCCATATTGCAATTTTATGATCCAAATAAACCCATTGTTGTTTCTGCAGATTCTTCTAAAAATGGGGTACGGTCTGTTTTGATGCAAAATGGTTTGCCTTGTATGTATGCCTCAAAAGCTTTAACAGAATCTCAAAAAAAAATATGCCCAAATAGAGAAAGAACTCTATAGTTTAGTTTTTGCTTGTGAACGGTTTCACCAGTTTATTTTTGGTAAATCTATTGTCATGGAAACAGATCATAAACCCCTCGTACAAATTTTCAACAAACCCTTGTATGACTGTCCTCCAAGATTGCAAAGAATGTTTATTAGGTTAGAAAGATACGATATAAAACTTGTACAAGAGCTTCTATTACAGATTCTGAAAATAATAATAGTGAATTTGAAAGTGAAGTTAAGTCACAATTTGCTTGCTAAGATTAAATTTAAATGCTACTGATGAAAAAATTGAAGAAATAAAAAATGTTAGTTTAAAGGATACTGAAATGCAAATATTATTAAATTATGTAACAAACGGTTGGCCAAAAATAATTAAACAAGTTGATCCTTTAGTTAAGATATATTATAAATTTAAAGATGACATAACAGAGGCCGAGGGTTTATTATATAAAAATAAAAAACTCATAGTACCAAAAAAAATTACGTCATGATATTTTGGAAAAAATTCATTATAGTCATTTAGGGGCAAACAAAAGTAAAATTCGAGCAAGAGAATGTTTTTTTCTGGCCAAGCATGACTAAAAATATTGAAGATTATATTTCAAACTGCCCAATTTGCAGGTCTTTTCAGACAAATAAACAAAAGGAGCCTATGTTACCTCACGAAGTACCAAATCTACTTTGGGAAAAAGTTGCATGCGATTTATTTTATTTCGATAATGAGATATATTTATTAGTTGTAGATTATTTCTCGAAATACATAGAATTAGCAAAATTAATTGATGGTTCATCTTCATTGCAGGTGATTACACATTTAAAATCAATTTTTGCACGCCATGGAATTCCCAAAATTGTAATAAGTATTGGGGAGCCCCAATTTTCTAGTATGTATTTTAAACAATTTTCAGTTAATTGGTAATTTAATCATGTAATGTCTAGTCCCCTGTATGCACAATCAAATGGCCTAGTAGAAAGAAATATTCCAACTTATAAAAAAAGTGCTAATTAAGGCAAAACAAGATAATAAAGACTTGTATTTGACATTATTGCATTATAGAAATACACCTATTGATGAAAATATTGATTCTCCTGCAAAGTTGTTAATGTCCAGATATTTAAGAGATACGATTCCCCTTGAAAATTCAAGGTTAAAACCTCAGAATAATAACTATGAGATGAAAAATAAATTAAAAACTAAGCAGGTGAATCAACAAAAATATTATGATAGGAAAACAAAAAAAAATTATTCTGAATTTAAAAATGATGAGGAAATTGATGTAAAAACGAAATTATCTGATAAAAAATGGAAAGAAGGTATTATAAAATCTAAGTCAGAAGTTAGGCCTAGATCTTATAATGTGCAGTTCAATAATGGCGACATTTTATCGAGAAATAAGCATTTTATTAATATTTGCCCAAAAAAATCAAAATAATATGACAGAAAATATGTCTAGTACTAGTTTGAGCTGTAACAATAGTGATTTAAATAATTCTATAAATAATGGTGAGGATAGTGAAAATGATATTAGTGATAATGATATTGTTTATGTGCCAAATATTACATGTAGGGGAAGAATTATTAATGTACCTGAAAGGTTAAACTATTCTAAATAAAAATAAATAACAAGTATTATTAATTTAGTTAAAGTAGTTTAGTTAAAATTAGCGGGGAAAATATAATTGTATTTAAATTTAATTTAAGTCAACGAATTTATATTATTTACTTTAATGTTTGATTAGTTTTATTAAAACAAGGGAAATGTCATAATTAAAATAATTATTAATGTATTGTTTAGAAATCCACCCAGTATCAATAACACCTTTTTATATACTACGTTTTATGTCTTATCAGTTATTTTCTTTTGTATGTTTTTATTTATGTATAATTGGGATGGAAATAAAGCAGTCTAAAATGATCTCTTGTATTTATCACAATATTTTTCAAAAAAAAAAATTCACTTATACCCTCTTAATACCAAACAATTTTTAATTTTTGTATCCAGTAAAAAAGGCACTTACCTCTACCTTTTTAACAATAGTTTTATTTTTTTTGTAAAAATTAATAAAATACAAACTAAAACAAAAATTATTCAAAAGGAAACTTTATTAAAAATATTTTATACATTTTCATAGTCTGAATCCATGTCACATTCGGAGTCTGAATCATCTTGTGTTGCTGCTTTAGCTGAGGTCGAAGCAGTCGCAGTGGTATTTCCTTTTAAAACTTTTTTTGTATTTTTTTGTTTCTTTCAAATGTGGCATTTCAGTGTAAAACTTGTGATGCATTGGTGGTATAAATTCCAGTAATATTTGGAGATTCTTCTATTTTTCTAAGGCAATGTTTAAGGAGCTCTTATTTGAAACAAAGAAAATCTTATTTAAATCGATTGATGGTCGACCAGTCACCAAAAGAGGGCATAGGTATACATGTTAAAAAAGGAAAATCTTTTTCGAGTGTGGATTTAAATTCAAAGGAGTATGTATGAGAATTTTTTGTATATTTAAAATACGAAATGTCTCTAAATTTCAGTATTTTTTTTCTCGGTATCTTTTTTTGGATCAGTGATTCTGCTGTTTAAACGTGAGAATGAATAAAAATCTTTTTGAGCCATGTCATGCACTATAAACTTTTTTGAAGCTGATTTTATAACGGAACACCAGTGTTGTGGCACAAATACCTGAGGATTTTTTTTCTTACATTTTTCTATAAGGCCAAATGCGCGGTCATACCTGTATGGAGTATATAGGTATGACCGGGTTCCAAAAATTTGTGATGTATTTCATCGAGTGGGGTGGACTTAACAAGAAACATAAACAGTTTGTAGATGTTTTTGTTTTTATTTTGCCCACCGCATGAGTCGCTATAGGCAATAAGACGTTTTATATTTGACGGTAAGGTTTTTATAAAATGCAGTAGACAAGATCCTATCTCTTGAGATCCTCTTGATGCTTTATTTTCAGACCATACGTACATATATGCTTGCTGATTTGTCAGATCATAAATAAAAATTGTAGGTCCACAATTTCCGAAGATAAAAAACTTTAGAAGTTGTTAGTAATGGTGTTGGCAGAGTTTGCTGAAGATCAAACATATTACAAGAGAATCTGAAACGAACCCGCATTCTTCTATGTCATTCTTTTTGGTCATCACTGCTTTCTCGGCTTTTCTTTGGTGAACGGTCAGTTGAATTTTAGCTTCTGCAACCTTACATGCATCTCTAGAGTTAATAATGACATTGTTGTAAGTGTCGCACCGGGAGCATGTATCCGATTGAGGTCGATGAAATCTTAAATTAACTTCATTGTTGAAAATAAATCTGTAATATGACAGTTTTACTTCTGTTTTGTTCTTGGCAATAACTTTTGTATAAGTCATATATTTTGTTCAGGTTTAGATCAGATGACAAATATTTAGTTTGAGAGTTATCTTTTCTGGAATAATGACTTTTATACCTAGGAAATTTCTTTATGTGATCGATAACAAAGTTTCTTTTCTCTGTGTCCATTTTTCTGTGTTTTTGACCTTTTCCTCTTTTATCCGGCTCCGTCATACCAAGATGATTGTTTTTTACAGACTATTGTAAATCTTTTGTTTGATATATTAAACGTTTTTAAGAAAAACTGTTTGCATACACATGTATTACGTAATGTTATATGTGTACCAAACAGTTTATTGAATCCAGCATTTTGTTTCTTTCTTTTAGTGCTTACTTTTTTTATACATGATGCTAAGCATGCCGTTTGGTGATCGTATGTTGGTAAATTATAATAACCGTCAAACAGTTCTTTCCTCTGTGCCTCGCTTATGTTTTGGTTGCATTTATATCTACATGTGTGCTCATAAACTTTTAATTTCCTACTTCTACGTTTTCGCAGGAGTAACATGTGGAGTATTATCGGAAATGGAGCTGCATAGATCTGTATTTTCCTTATCAGTATCCGAAGTATCTGAAGATTGTAATGATGGTACGTATTCTTCATCCTCATCTGTGTGATGATTTTTAAAATACTGTAATTTGGGTATTGAATAACATAACCTCAGAATATACTATGATATACGACAACATTTATATTAAATATATTAAACGAATATTTATGTATTAAACATTTATTGGAAACTTACCTTCGTCACTCTCCATATTAAATTTTAAAAAATCTTATTTTTAATATAGAAAATCAATCAAATTTGTTCACACCTAATAACCCCACTCTTTGCCGCACTAACAACGCAATCAAGAAATAGTTAAAACAGAAAAGGTATAAGTGCACTTGTAATTTTTCTATACCAACTAATTTATAATATTTATTCACCTCATATTTCTACTGTACGATAGATGTCACTAAAAGTATAAAATTTCACTTGCTTCCTTTTTATACTGATAAATTAATTCTTTAACTTTCATAAAATGCGAAAATACCAGATTAAAAAAAATCATTTGTACCCTTTCTATTCTAAACCCTTCAATTATTATAATTCTTTGACGATAAAGTATTAATTTAAATCACTAATAATGATAAATAATAAATACATTAATTAAACATTAATCGGAATTATTAACACGTTAATACGTTAATAAAATTTAATCATTAATACATTTAAAAATATTAATAAATTATGCACTTAAAAAAACTAATAAATTATGCATTTAAAAAAAATTAATAAAATCGATGGTCAAGCTCCTAACGTTTTCGAAAAAAAGAGAAGACATCCATTAGCATATGCTATGATAAGATAAAGTCTGTTATAAATTGGGAAATCAAAAATATGGCTTAGAGCCTCAAAATATTGAACTACATTTTAAATTAAAGAAATTTAATTACCTTAATTGATATTATGACACGACGATATAACAAAGGTCTACCATTTGCATGTAGATATTAATATCGCGTACAAACTGCTTTGAGAGAGACCGCTTCAGAAAATGAATCTGGTTTTGGCTTTGGCCAGAAGGTAAGCTAGGTCTCCCCATTTAATGTGTATGGTCAAGAATTTAAACTTTAATTAGTGTAGATATGTAACCCAATGGAGTAATGCGATGTATAAAGCAGACTAATATCCTTATCACAACACATAAAACAAATATAGAAAAATTTAGGTACTGATAGATTTCATATTCCCATCCAAGCGTTCGAGAGACAAGAAGGTAGAACTGTAACATAATTAAATAAACACTATTAGTAAATATACAGGATAATACCCTAAACTGATAACAATATATTATTAAAAATCTTAAATAAAATCCATAACATATGGTCAATATGCATACAGGGTTCATCACAAGTACGTGTTCTTAATAATTTTTAATAAAAGTGCATACTAGCGTAAACTGTATGCTACATACCCCTCTCCTCCGGAAAGAGATATTTAAGTTCACTAAAATATCTCGCTACCAATATGCATGCGAGTGTTAATATTAAATTTAAAGAACCTCCACCCTACCTCCCTAATATGCATTTAAGTTGGAATTAATGCTTTTTAAGTGGCCCTATTTTAAAGAACCTCCACCCTACCTCCCTAATATACATCCAAGCGACACAAAAAAATTTAATATTTTTGCACATGTCAAGAAGCATCAATCTAAGTTGCATAATAAAATGCCAAACTAAAGTTGTTGGATAAGTGCGGTGTGCTGCACATTCGATTGCTCGAACCGAGGTCATAACTAACAAAACTAGACCTAATGAACTAAAATTATATGCTGCAGCATGTTATTACTAATACTCTAAACCTAACGTAAACCTAAGTAGAAGTACTGCTAAAGTACAAGAAAAACTAAACCTAACCTAAACTAAACCTTAGGGGAGGTTCTAGGATTCCTAAGGATCCGCAGTTTAGAGGTTATACCTACTCGTTAACACACAAGGTGTCCGGGTAAAAACAAAAAAAAATAAGTTTTTACTCTGGTGCTGCTGCACCTGAACTAACAAATACTGCGATCTAGAAAAATTGTAATTTTTCTACTAAAATTTCCCACAAGGAATTATAAATCGCAAACTGGGCTAATTGAACCGAAAAATGAGCTAATACTCATTATGCACAAACCTAAATAAGCTCCAAATCTGTTTAATACACACTAATTGATTTTTTATGTATCCCCCAAAAAAAAAAATTCAAAAAATCCTTTAACGGGACCTAACTGACCTAAAAATTGAGTACATGCCCACCGTGTTCCATTGACACATCAAAATTTAAGATGGGGTATACTGGACCTCATACCTAAAAATGGGTATTTTAGAACCCCTTACTGAAACTAATTTATGGCCCTTGGACCAAAAAATTTTATAATATGCTTGGCGTCCCAAGCATAACAGACCTTAACTTAAGTGAAAAAGTTTTCTTTTTACGAAATTTATACTTCACTATACTGGGCAAAACTAAACTGACCTAACAAAACTAAAAAAAATGGGCTATTTACAAATTAACTAAATAGGGACTAGGTTGACTAGCTAAGCAAAACTAAAATATGTAGACATGCACTGCATACAAAAATAAAAATTAACCTAAATGCATGTCAGAGCTCATCGTCATAGACCTCGTTCAAGCTAGCATTCGAACCCAAATAAGGCTTGGGTTTCGATACATGATATGTACCAGCTGGAGTGTCGTCTAGGTGGTTCAGCTCATATGCAACTTTAGATTTCACTTTTTCACTTTCTTGACAGTGCATAGAATATAGCGGTTCGCTAATTTGGCAGAAAAGAATTCCGTGGCGTCGCTCTGAACAAAGTTTCTAAGCCAGACTTTTTCCCCAACGTTGAAAACCTTCTCCCGGCTCCTTAAATTATAATATTTTGCACCTTGTTGATAAGCAACATTTAATCTTTCCTGGACGGTTTTATATGAATTAGGTAGTTTTTCGAGCTCATTGGCGCAGGATTTTCTATTTTCTTCAAGGTTACTCATATCATGAATGGTGACGTCATCATAATAGTCGCCTGAAATAAGCAGCTTTCGCCCGAAATTCAAGAATGCCGGGGTGAAACCGGTCACCTCATGAACGGTTGAATTCATAGCTGACTGAATATTTAAAATATTCTCGTCCCATTTTTTATGAGACCCCTTGAGGAAACTTAGAATGGCCGTGCGAATGGTTCGATTCATTCTTTCTATGGAGTTGATTTGGGGATGATAAAAACAACTGTACCACAGCTTTGATATATTATGCTTTTTGACATAGTCACTAAACATTTTACTAGTATGGGCAGTTGCATTATCTAGCAATAAAACTTGTGATACCCCATATATCAAAAACACACCTTCCAGGAAAGTCGTGATAGCCTTAGAAGTGGCTTCACGTGCGGGTTTCATTACAACAAATTTAGAGAAAAAATCTACGGCTACTAACAAAAACCGATTGCCCTTCGTACTCCTGGGAAACGGTCCCATGGTATCGTACGCAATAAACTGAAATGGGAATGTTGCCTTTTTTTCAGCACCCATTAGCTCAAATCTCTGAATATTCTGAGACTTTTCTCTACCACGTTTCACATCTCCGAACGTACCTTAGTATGTCCTTTCGCATTTTAGGCCAGTAAAAACTTTCCGCTATCGTATGTAGCGTTTTTATAATTTACATTCTCGTGACCATTAAAAATTACTTGTTGCCTCTGCGATAAGAGAACTACTAATTTCCATTCGGAAACCCATCCTTGACCATCCACTGTAGGTATTTGTCAGGATTTTTATTGACTCTCTCTCTTAAGTTTAGAAACCAAGGTTCAAAGTTCTCTAAGGAAATACCCAAAATATCAATTTCTGCTACTGGTACTGAACGCGATAAGGCGTCTGGGACCACATTTAAGGTGCCTTTTTTCTATGAATGATTTCGAAATCATACATCGATAGTCTAAGGGCCCATCGAGATAAACGCCCGGATGGATTAGACAACTTACTTAAATACCTCAAACTAGCATGATCAGTAATGACCTTAAAGTGGACACACTGTATGTATCCGGCAAAGGTTTCTACCCCGTGTAAAACGGCTAGGATCTCCCTTTCGCATGACTAATATATCCGATTAACCAAAGTATCTTTTTAAAAATAATTATAAATTTTATTATAATTTTATTTAATACATAAAACGATGTTTCAATCTTGAAGTATAATTACTGACTGATGCTAGTGATTCTATATAAAACAAAAGGAATGAAGATGCTCCTTATCAATTTCATTAATTACTAACCTCTCAAAAATTTTTGAAAAAGCCTTAAAGGTAAGAATTATGAAATATGGCATAATATATTAAATATTATGCCAAAGACAATTCGGTTTCCGTGAAAAGACATCTACTGAGGATGCAATTAATTATTTAATCGAAAAAATATATAGTTCAATAGACAATAAAAAACCTCCGCTTGGCATTTTTATAGACCTAGCAAAGGCCTTTCATACCATAAGTCACAGTCAAATATTACAAAAACTTTGGGATCTGGGATTTAGAGGGCAAATATACAGAATTCTAAAAAAGTTATCTAACCAACCGAACACAAAGTGTGAGGTTGGGCGATACTAAAAGTGGGACCAGAATCGTCACTTATGGATTACCACAAGGGACAGTCTTAGCTCCCCTACTATTTATAATATATTTAAACGATCTACTCACATTACCCATTGATGGTACAATCATCTCATTTGCAGATGATACTGCCATATTTGTAGAAGGAGAAACTTGGGAAGAAGTCTACAACAAATCGTCTAAACTATTCGAAACGATAAAAAAGTGGTTCGATCAGCATCTACTCACTATGAATACTGTTAAAACTAAATATTTACCATTCTGCTCATATAAAAATGTACTACCTGCGTATAAAAAAATAAAAATCCAAAACACTGACATAGAAATTGACCAGGCTGTTTGCATAAAATACCTAGGAATCATCCTTGATTCACACTTGAAGTGGGATCTTTAAATCGAAAATATATGCAAAAAAATTAGACATCTATTTTACACCCGTTGTATTTTGTCGTGTAGTGCAGACGTGCGGTGAAACGCTCTAGTAAAATCGACAAAAAAAGTCGGTCAAAAGTGTACTGAATATGACAAAATTATATGAGAATGGAGCTTAAAAAAATTCCACATAGATCGATATAATTAAATATAAAACTTTCTATGTGATAAAATTAATAATTTAATAAATAGTGACCAAACGTGAAATAAATATAATAGGAAACTATATCTTCGTAAGCAAGTGGCCAACACGTGTGAAAAAGGGACGGAACCTTTACAAAATGTACCTCAGCTCGTCGAAGGCTGAAGGCATAAAAACATCTGTTTAAAAAGGACCCGAGGGTAATTATTAAAATATACACTGTGTGGTTATATTAATATCTAACTATTAGAACTTATTACATTATTACAACAATAATGGAATGCATACTATGTGTAAAAAATATAAGTGAAGATAAACTGATAATATGTGCAATATGTGAAAAAGCAACATGTCACTCATGCACCAAAATGAGTGTTACCCAATTACGGTCCGTATCGCTTAAAGGGGGATGCAGATTAAAATATTATTGCAATAATTGTGAGGAAGTACATAGAGGAAAGCTCATTGAAAATGTAGACATTAAACTAGCATTACTAGAATTGACAAAGTTAGTAAAAGAACAAAATGAAACAATTAATGAATTAAGAATAGGCATTGAGCAATTGAAACAAAATAATAACATACAGTTAGATGTGAATAAGATTGCAACTACAAGCACAGGAAGGAGCTATGCAAATATTATTAGAGCCAGTAATTATTGTTAAACCTATTGGAAAACAAAATAGTACGGAAACAATAAGAGAAATTCAAGGTAAAATTGATCCCACAAAAATGGCGGTAGGAATAGAAAAAATAAAAGGAATTAGAGAAGGAGGTGCGGCAATAAGTTGTACAAATAAGATCATTAGATAAAGTGAAGAGTAAAGCTATAGACGTACTGGGTGACAAATATACAATAGGAACAACAGAATTGAAAAATCCAAAAATAATTGTGGTAGGAGTTGAGGAAAAAGTGGTGAAGATGGCAGATGAAGAAATAATAAATGGAGTTATACAACAAAACAATATGCAAATGGAAATAAAGAATAAAATTAAGTTACTAAAAAAAATATATGGTAAAAAAGAATTCCGGTAATATTATATTTGAAGTTGAAGCTGATGAAATGAAAAAACTACTGGAAAAGGAAAAGTTAAACGTAAACTTTAGAAGCTGCAGAATTTACGAATATTATAATGTTATACGCTGTTTCAACTGTGGTTGTTTTGGACACATAAAGACAGAATGTAAAAATGAAAAGATATGTTTTAAATGCGCTAATAATCATGAAAATGAAGAGTGCACTACAAGCACACCAATATGTATAAATTGTCGAAACATGAATGAAAAAGTCAATCTTAAATTGGATATAAATTGTCCGTGCTACGAGAGAATAATTCAATTAATAAGAAAGAAAGTAAAAAATTATGAAATATAGCAATCAAACAACAATGAAATTATGTATCTAATCATACAGGGGTTGACATCTCATAAGGATGAGTTAGAACAGATAGTGGCATCAAATAAACCGACAGTTCTATGTTTAACAGAAACACATATAACCAATGAAATATTACCAAGTGAGATAGCAATTACAGGATATAAATATGAATGTTGCTTTTCTACTAGCAGGCACACTGGAGGTGTACTAATATACATAAGAGAAGGTGTTAGATACACTAAAACTATTGAGGAAGCTACTGATATGAACTATTGGATATTAGGCACAAAAGTCACTATAAATGGGCAATGTTTAACGATACTTACAGTATATCACTCGCCAAATTCAAATCACACTATATTTATAGACAAGATAAAAAACATATTAAATAACTACGACTATGGAGGTACCACTATCATTATAATAGGCGACTTTAACATAAATATGGCTATAGATAGTTACTATAAAAACAAACTTAGTGAATGTATCCATACACTAGGCCTACATCAAATTATGAATCAGTTTACTAGAATCACTGAGTATAGCAATACAATGATTGATCTTATCGTAACTAATGATAAAAAACTAAAATTTAAAGTACACCTAACTCCGCGAATAAGCGATCATGCAATTATAACAATAAATTGCAATAAAGATAACATACATGCACCAAGTTATATAAATATGAGATGCTACAAAAATTTCAAGGAAATGAATTTTCAAATGGATTTAATAGATAAACCATGGTCCACAAGTACAACAGATGTAAACATATTATCAAACAATCTCACTGACCAAATAACAGAAGTATTGAATATACATGCATCAAAAAAGAAAATACTAATGAATCCAAAATACTCTTCCAATGGCTGGTGGGGTGAAGATATAAAAAAAGCAAGTAACTGAAAGAGATATTCTTTTTAAAAGAGCAACAATTACAAATGCAAACAACGATTGGGAAAACTTTAGAATAAAAAAGAAATGAAGTAACAACGTTGATCCGACAGCACAAAATTAAATATTACAAAGAGAAAATAGATGATTGTAGTGGTGATGCTATTAGAATGTGGAAAACATTGAAAGAACTTACAAGTGGTAAAATAGCTACTTGCAAAAATGAGGTTAAATGTGGCGAAAATATAATTAGGGGTGAAGAAAATATATGCGAAGCCTTCAACAATTATTTTATTGACAGTATTGACGAACTAACTCGAAATATTATAAAAGACAATAATTATGACTTTGCAGTTGGGAATATTAAACAAACAGAAACAACATGGACACAGTTTAAAAAGATAGATATTGTCGCATTACGTAAATATGTCTATATGATGCCTAATAAGAACAGTGATATAGACGGAATCACAACAAAAATATTAAAATTATTATTTGAGTCTATTGGAAATAGCATAATGGATGTAATAAATTGTTCACTTGAAACGGGTGCAGTGCCACAAAATTGGAAGAAATCAACAATTGTCCCAGTGGAAAAGAAGACCAATACAATATTATGTAATGAACATCGACCATTAAACATGCTGCCACCATATGAGAAATTATTAGAATTAATTGTAAAAGATCAATTACTAGAGTTCATAACCGATAGCGATATATTAACAAAACATCAGGCTGGTTTTAGAAAATTAAATTCTTGTGAAACGGCTATACAGTCAGTATTAGTGAATTGGAAGGAAGCCTTAAGTAATAAACAATATGTTGGTGCAATATTCTTAGACTTTAAGAGGGCATTCGAAACTATAGACAGATCTTTATTATTGATGAAATTGGAGAAAATGGGAATAAAAGGTTCAGTGTGGGAGTGGTTTTGCTCATATCTAATGGGAAGATATCAGGTTGTGAAATACGGAAGTGCAATATCAAGCAGCCGTGATGTCGATTATGGTGTGCCGCAGGGGTCGGTCTTGGGCCCTGTATTGTTCATATTGTACATTAACGATATTGTAAATGTAGTAACAAACTGTGATATACAAATGTTTGCTGATGATACCTTGTTATATATTGTTGGTAATGATGTGGATGTAATCTGTGAAACGCTTAATACCGAGTTAAAAAATATAGTTAAATGGCTAGGGGAGAATAATTTTATGTTAAATGTAGAAAAAACCAAAGTTATGTTACTACGCACTAAACATAATTTAAATAACGAGATGAACTGTAATATCAAAATTAATAATCATGCAATTGAAAATTTTAATGAATTTAAATATCTAGGAGTAGTCATTGACCAAAACCTATCATTTTGTAAACATGCTGAGTATATAAACAAAAAAATTTCCAAAAAAGTTAATTACCTATCTAGGATTAGTAAATTTCTGAGCATATGGACGAAACGAATAATATATAATACTATAATACATCCACATTTCGTATACTGCCCCACAATTATATTCATGCTTAACAATACTCAAATACACGACCTCCAAACTAAACAAAATAAAGCATTAAGAAACATATTGAATTGTAATATTTATACAAGAGTTAAAACTATGTTGGACTGTGCAACTATATTGTCTGTAAGACAGTCTATTATGCTGAATGTTTTTTTGTTTATATATAAGTTATCGAATAATATGCTACCTAAACATCTTTTTGATACATGTACTTTTGTGAGTGACATACATAATCATGAAACTAGAGGTCAACAAAATTTTTATATACAAAGAACAAACACAAACTTTGGTGAAAACCAATTATTTATCAAGGGATTGAAGTTATATAATTACCTACTAAGTGAGGTTAAAAATTGTCAAAATTCAAATATATTTAAAACAAAGTGTACAGTCCATGTAAAAGAAAAATGGACAATATAAAATATATTATACAGATTTCATACTCTTTGTGTCTGTCCATGACCATATTATATTGTAATTGTAAAAATTGTAAACATTAAGTTATGTATGTGTATTTAGTTAAGTACTTTGTCCTTTTTACATTGATTAGTGTTGTAAATCTTGTATTCTTGATTGTATAGCAAAGTATGCTAATAAAGTCTATTATTATTATTATTATTATTTAAACAAGCAAGCAATATTCTCAAAGAACACCAGTTACTCATAATATATTATGGCCTAGTAGAGTCTATCATACAATATGGCATAACAGCCTGGGGAGGACTACACCAAATGCATCTATTACCATTAATACGGGCACAGAAAAGGATAATTAAAATTATGTTCAAAAAAGATTTCAGATATCCAAGTAGATGTTTATTTAAAAAATATAAAATTCTCAATATACGGCAAATTTACTGCAGACAAGTATTAAACTACGAAATAAAGAACAAAAAGTATCTAAAAAAAATCACATATATAATACAAGAACAAGAACTAATGTAATCATACCCAGAGCTAAAAAATCAATATTCACAAAAAGTTCAACATATTTAGGTCCAAGACTTTACAACCAAATACCAGATCACCTGAAAAATAACAATAATAAAAAACAAAGAGAAAACATCAAAAACTGGCTACTCAGCTTGCCAGAAAATTTTATTGAAAATTTAATAAATACAGGACAGTTGTACTCGTAAATTGATATACATATATTAATTAATCTCCGTTTGTATCTGTTTCTTTTACCTCTTAGTATAATTTTAATTTTAATAATTTTATTTTTTTGTATTTTGTCTTTTTTCTCAGCTTTAGTCATTCTTTTTTTTACTTGCATTATCTGTAATTATGTACACTATCGTCTTATTTCTCATCTATTATACTTGATATAAAGTAATCCTAGATATATAAAAAAAAATAAATAAAAATTGTAACATCATAAACACCCACAGACAAGTTTTTCTCTAAAAACTTAAGTGGGGCTTAACTAAATATTTATTATCATGAACTCTCCTCTAAGAAAACGATGTACAAGCATAAATTGTAAACAAACTGATGAATTAAATATTACTATTATTATTATTATTACATTATCTTAGGGTATCAGGTTACCCTGTACGGCGAAAGCTGCTAACTCAGTGCCGTTCCTGTGGGAAGTGCTGATATAATTCCTCCCTTCGAAGATTCAACTACGGAGTACAGCGAGGAAGTTGAACGTTTGGCAGGATCATCCCTTCTTGTTGATTTTCTTCATCTGGTCTTCTCCTAATACATTTGGTTGTTAGTATTGATTTCTAGTAACAGAAATAAGAAATTATTGAAATCAATAAAACATAAAGGATTAATGTCCATGTATTAGGAATATGGGATATTCCAATTCCATTAGTTGTTATTTGAGGTTTATTCGCAATTATTTGTTTCTTTATGTCCTGCAGTTCATCTAGGTTGATATTGTCTAAGTGGATGCTGAAATTTTGATAGGTCGTAGGGTTCTTTTCTTGATCTAATTCGGGGAAGAGTATTAGCTGATTTTGATCTGTGGCTAGTTCCTTGTTGCATATCCTTTCCTGAGAGGTGATTATTTCACATCCTATTGGAATGTTGATTAAATGGGTTCCAATTAATTTTTGAGCTTCGTCTTGTCGATGGCATTTCATAGTGACTGTTTCTTTGTTAGGAAATATACCAATCCATTCTGTTGCTTCATCGAGTTGTCTGATTAATGGCTTTGTTGTTTTTATCTCGATACTTTTGCAATTTGAGGTGTCTTTCATGTCTAATAATTATATTGCACAGGGGCCATTTTCATTGATTTCCTCGATGTCAAGTTTCTTACAAACATAATATTGTGGTGTCATTTTGGTGCATATGTCACTTTTGAATGCAAAGTACAATTCGTTTTTTAATAAATATTTATTATTTGGAATTATTGCCTTGAATTGACTCTGACGATATACGGGAATCGGATATAGGTGATAATAATTAAATGTTTCTGGATACATAATTGGTAACCGAAGTAAATATGTAATTCTAATATTTAGGATATAACATTCAATTTCTATTAATTTTTCTATTAATAAGGTGTTTTCTAATGTTATTTCAAAAGGTAATTGTCCTGATTTAATGTCTTTTTCTAATTTTAATAGCTCTTTAAAGAGGTCACTTGTTTTTATTATACTAGGATGCATGATATTTATTCTGGTGAATGTAATTGAATTCTCTATATCTTGTAAAATAGAGTTAATTATTGCATACATATTTATGATTTGATTTAAAATGTCCTTAATGAAGTTAGAATTTTTTGCGCTTTAAACTTTGTTCAGCAATAGAGGCAATCTGTTCGATTTCTGATTGTAACAATCTTTCATTATGAGATAATTGTTGTACGGTTAAGTTAAATTTGTTTACTATGTCAGTAGAGATTGAATTTTGTTTTGCAATATGTGTGGCCAATTTATTTTGATTATTTTGGATTTCTTTTATGATGTTATCATATCGCTCTCCATCGGAGGCATCTAAATTTCCCATTATTGATTTGAATATAGAACCTAAACCGTTTATTAAACCTCGTCTAGCCCTTTGTGGGTGTGGAATGATTTCTTTTAACTTAATTTCAACTTTATCTTTTGTTAGTTTTAATATTTTAATGTAATTTGATGTGTCTTCAGATTAATTTTTAATTAAATTGATATTATCCAAAAGATTTTTCGATTGATCATTTAATTTATTAACTTCAGTAATAACTGGGTTTAAGTCATAGTAATGTATTAAAGTGTGGCTGTATTCTTGTACCTTTGCAAGTCCAAGTTTAAGTGGTATCAGTCCAGGGTTGTTTTCTAAATTTTTTGTTGTTACCTTTTCTTGTAATTCGAGTACAAGGGGGAATCTGAAAGATAATAATTTAGTTACTAAAGTCGTAAGTTTTCCTAGGTGGTCTTTTTGAATTATCCGTATGTACTTTAGGTTGGACTGCTGTTGACACGATTTTTAAGTTTTCGTTTACTGTTTCTATCGTTGATGGTTTATGAAACTTATTAGCAGTTTTTGTCTCATGTGTTTTTTTACGTAAGCAGCTGATTCAGGTTTAAATAGTTCTGGGTCGTCGCGTTTTTTGTTTAGCTTATCGATTATTTTCTCTTTATTTTCTACAAGAACTTGATTGACTTTCGTATACATTAATTTAGTATTTTCCCTATGTTCGTTAATGTAATCGTTAATTAATATTTTTTTCGATATCAATGTCAAATGGATTTTCATTATTGATGTGTCCGTTAATAAGGTCTATTGGTTTTAATTTTGTTGACGAATGAATTGAGTGGTTATATGTTAATATTGCATACGTCATTTTAATTTGAATCGGTGTTTTTAAGAATACTTGGGTATTTAATAACCGTACGTGTTCGATCAATGTCGAGTGTAATCTCTCTACGGGGCCATTAGATTGGGGATGCAAAATCATCACAGAAATATGATTTTACTTTATGTAGAGCGAGCAATTCAGAAATTACTGAATTTTTGAATTCCGTTCCGTTATCGACGATTATCTATTTTGGAACGCCGTGATGGGAGAAAAATAATATTAAATTATTTACTATTTCGGTAGAGGCTAATGACGTTAATTTATATGCTTGTACGTACTTAGAAAATGTATCTATTACAGTCAAAAATTTAGTTTGTTCTAATGTGAATGAATCTAAATGAATAATTTCGAAAGAATGCATTGCTGTTGGAGTGATATTCATTTTCATTTTTATAGGATTCCTTTCGTATTTACTTTGTTGACAAATTTCGCAATCATTTATGTAAATTTGTATTGAATTCCTTAAATCCGGCCAGTAATATCGTTTCCTGATTTGTTGTTCCGTTTCGATTATACCGCGGTAGTTACTTTTACTTTCATGATAATTTTGTATAATTTCCTGAATATCATCTTTATTTGTGATGTCAATTAATTTTAATTTACAGTTCTTTAATTTTAGATATGGCCATTTAAAGTTTTTGCGTATGACTTCGCAAAAAGGCTCATAGATATCAGGATTTTCAAAGTATAAATGATAGGGAGTTTTTGGTGCTACAAAATTTTTGAAAAATTCGATTATATCTTGTTCGAATTGATTTTTATATTACTTGTTTTGGCTTAGCTGGAGTGTGCAAAACTGAATGAATGATTATTTGATTCTGTCCGTAATTCACAGGTGTTTCTACAATTGGTATTTCCGCTATGGGATGATGTTCAGCATTAGTATGTACAGTAATATCGTTTTCAGGATTATCGATTTCCGATCTTTGTTCATCTGGTAACACTTGTGTGGAAATATTATCATCGATTTGTGAGTTTGAGGGTTGATTGGAGGTTGTAGCAAGTTGTTTATTGAATTCGTCAATATGTTGAAATATGTCGTTACTTTCTTTAGTGTGTAATTCTATGCGGGACAGCGCGTCTGCATTGTTGTTTAATTCACCTTTTTTATACATTATATTGTAGTCAAATTCCTCCAGCTTAAAGCGCCATCTTACCAATTTCGAATTTGGCTCTTTTAGTGAAAATAACCACTGAAGTGGTTTGTGGTCTGTTATAATATTAAATTTCCGTCCGAAAAGGTAGGGTCTGAAGTATTTGGTGGCCCAGACAATCGAGAGCAGTGCTTTCTCGATGGTGCTATAATTTTGTTCAGAATCGTTCAGAGTACGAGAAGCGTACGCGACCGGTAGGTCCTTTCCTATTGGGCCCTGCGAGAGCACGGCGCCTAGTGCCACATTGCTAGCATCGCTTGTTAAGTTAAAGGGTTTTGTGAAGTCTGGGTATTGCAAGATGGGTTCATTAATTAATAAATTTTTACAACTTTCGAAACAGGATATAAATTCTGCGTCGTGAATGATTTTTGCATTCTTTTTTAAGCATTTCGTGAGAGGTTTAGTAATTTTGGCAAAATTATTTATGAACCTCCTATAATAACCTAATAAACCTAAAAAGCCTTTGATTTGTTTGGTTGTTTTCGGTATAGGATAATTTTTGATTGCTATGATTTTATCGGGGTTCGGCTTTACCCCATCTGGTGTAACAATATGACCCAAATAAGCGACTTCTTTTCGCAAAAACTCCGACTTATCCAGTTGCATTTTGAAATTTGAGTCTCTAAGTCTCTGAAAAACGGATTTTAAACGTTCGATATGTTCCTGGAGTGACGTGGAAAAAATTATAATGTCGTCTAAATATTCTAGGCATTTCTCGTTTTGTATACCGCGAAGGATGTCCATTATTCGCTGAAATGTCGCGGGCGCATTTTTTAACCCAAAGGGCATTCTGAGGTACTCATAATACCCGTTCTCGGTGTTAAAAGCTGTTTTGGCTATGTCGTTTTTATCCATTTCAATCTGGTGAAATCCGCTAGCCAAATCCAGAGTTAAAAAGTATTGGCATTTACCTAACTTGTCCAATAAATCAGTGATATTAGGAAGTGGATACTTATCGTCGACCGTCTTCTCATTTAATTTGCGGTAATCCACAACTACACGTCATTTTTGCTTACCCGACGCATCAAACTTTTTTTAGTACCACCCCAATCGGAGATGACTAGAGCGAATGGCTTGGCCTAATTATGTTTTGGTCCAGCATTTTTTTTCATTTGATTTTCGACCTCTTGTTTATGAATAAATGGGTAGCGATAAGTTTTTGTATACACCGGTATTTCGTCGGTCGTTTTTATTTGATGTTTAATTTGATTGGAAAAAGTTAATTTAGTGTTTTCCTGGTAAAATATATCCGCGTATTCTTTACATAAATCTTCAATTTTAATTTTTTCCTCCGGGTTTAAATGGTCAGTACGAATATTTGATAAGTCCAAATATGATTTATCAGATTCGTCAAAATTATTTAGATTAATTTCCTGAATACATTTTTTGTCAAATCTATCAACTACTAGAGGTTTAGAAAAGTCTAGCGTTATTGATTGGGATATCCCGCTAACGAGGAACGGGAGCCGGGTCTAAAGTGCTTTGGCGGGCGCAACGAATTTTTTACGTAAAAGGGGTGCTTTTTGGCACATTTTTCCCTCATAAAGTCGGATGGTTTGTCCACGAGTTTTCGCAGGTGTGGGGGGTGAATTTTGAAAGAATCGTTTTTTCGAAAAAATAGTCGCCTCGAGTAGGTTATGGGACGACTAGACGAGTACAACGCCGTCGAGATCGCTTCGATAGCTCTTCCCGTCGGCGAGATATAAGCCCCGGAAAATTCCCCCCCTTTCTGCCCTATGAGTAACCGTTATCTGGTGCAGCGACTTTTCGGGCTCCGTTTTGACCCCGTGGGTGACCATGGGGGCGACACGAGATGAAAAAACTTCCATCTCGACCCACCCCCAGGATTGGGGTGCGTGGAGGGGGTGCTACATACCCCGAGTTAAGACGAGGGGGTGCGCGACCCCCAAACGGTAAAGGCAAATGGCCGGGCCTACAAAAAAGTATAGGGGTGCGGTACGCGTGCGACGCTCCATTTGGCCTGTACAGGTGCCAAATCGATCGCTTTTTCGCGGCTTTTTTCAAACGGTTGGGAAAAATACTAAATATTCATATTAAGGAACGCGCTGCCGTGGGGGACCGTCGTTCGACGGGGGGTTTCCGGGAAAAAACAAGGGGAGGTGGGGGGGTCGGGGAGGGGGTGGGGGCTAATTTTGGAAAACGCCTTTTTGGCTGGGAGGAGTGTCGTTCTACGTCGCAAACGACGCAAAGGAGTCTTATGACCGAATTCGATGCGACGCATCGTGACGGAGTGGCGGCCTTCGACGCGTCGAAAATTTTCGATCGTCCGAAAAAAATACTTCGTCGGCTGATTAAGGATCGCGCTCCCGTGGGCGGGGATTATTCGAGGGGAGGTTTCCGTAAAAAAAATTGTGGGGGGGGGGGTGGAGGGGGCTAATTTTGGAAAACGCCTTTTCGGCAAATTCGCGGGCGGAGTGTCATTCTATGTCGCGAACGACGCAAAAAAAGTCTTATGATCGAATTCGATGCGTCGCATCGTGACGGCGTGGCGGCCTTCGACGCGACGAAAATTTTCGATCGTCCGAAAAAAATACTTCGTCGGCAGATTAAGGACCGCGCTCCCGTGGGCGGAGATTATTCGAGGGTAGGTTTCCGTGAAAAAATTGGAGGTGGGGGTCGGGAAGGGGGGGCTAATTTCGGGACGCGCCTTTTCCTCAAAATAGTGGGGGGGTTGGCGTTCTACGTCGCGAACGGCGTAGAAAAGTTTAATGACCGAATTCGATCCGACGCATCGTAACGGCGCGGTGGCCAATAATACATAAATTTTTGTTGCGACAGAGGATGATGCCTTGCACAGCGCCAAGGGTGCACGTAGCGCACGCTTAACTAATGCACATATCAGACTGTTCACCCGTTCTCATTTGTTTTTTTCTTTTTCGGTTTCCCGATGCCGGTCAGTCCTCCCGTGGCCTCCGACGTCTCACGGGAGTCGCGCCGGCGGATCAACTACAGCCACTCCCCCACATCCCGCATGGTTAGTGACTGTAGATACCAGAATCGTGTGCCCTAAGCAGACGGAGAGAACCAAGAATGACCGCCTTCTGCATTTGACCTGCCAGCCACTCGGCTGGTTTTTGGCAGGCCGGTATGATCTTCAGTTCCGAGAGCAGCGTAGGCTTTATCCCTCCGAGTACACTGATTATAAGGACGACCATCTTTACCAAGTAGCCTGGGTACAGCACTTGGAGCTCGTACCGGAGATCTCGATATTTGGTCCGTTTCTCCTCCTCCTTCAAGGTGATGTTTTTCTCCGCAGGTGCCGAGAACTCAATGACATACATCACCTTGAGTTGATGGTCGAGGAGGACTATGTCAGGTTTGTTGGCTTGGATTAGCCTGACAGTCGGGAACGAGTAGTTCCAGTAAATCCGGCATTTCTCGTTCTCGACAACGGACTCAATATCTCCGGGGACGTAAGGCAGCACTGGTGTCTGGTCTACCCCGTACGAGTGCCTTTGATGGTAGTATAGCACTCGTAACGCCGCGTTATGCCGGTGGATGTAGGCCGAAATCGCATATATAGGGCATGCAGATAGTAAGTGCATGAGCGATTCCGGCGCCTGATTGCAGGTCCTGCAGTTGATATCAGGAACCTCTACACGCCACACGCGGCTACGGTAGACCAAGGAGTTGATAACACCATCTTGGCAGGCCATAATGTATCCCTCGGTCTCCGACTTAAACCCTGCTGACCTTAGAAAGGCGAAGGTCAGCCTAGTCGATAAACCCAGTGTTTCTATGTTCTTATAGAAGACACCATGCTGGGGTTTATCGACGTGCTGCCGAAACAGATTTTCCTGTTCGACAGCTCTGATTCGGGCTTTCAGACGATTTGGCTGAAGTTCGGTGACTGACTCAACATCAGCACCTCGCCGGCCTCCTCGCCTGATATCCAATGCGAGACCGAGTTCATCTGCGGCTCTTTTTGCTGACTTAAACAATCCTGCTCCCACTCCTACAGTTTCGTGATGTTTCACAAACCACAAGAGGGGATCTGAGCTCCTAAGGATGTTACATGCCATACTCAGTACTACTCTGCCATGCGTACACTCCAGGCTCAAGAGTCTTCGCCCCCCCCGTTGACGTGGGAGGTACACACGAGGAACGGACGATCTAGGATGAATACTTCTGTGAATATTCATCATCTTGCGGGTATCTCTGTCTAATTGGCGCAGCTCATCTACCCACTACTTTACTACTCCGAAGGCGTAGAGCAGAATCGGAACGGCAAGCATATTAGTTGCAGACACCTTATTCTTCCCCGAAAGTTCGGAAGACCAAATCTTTTGGAGACGGTGTCTGTACTTGCCGCGGAGAAATTCCTTTATTTGTGTTACATCCTGGATGTGCCTTTGTTGCACACCCAGGTATGTATAGGTCTCTCCGGCATCCAGATGTCTTAGGATGCTTCCGTCCGCGAGCTGCGCATCTTCAGGGAATTCCCCCGCATAGTCCTCTCTTGAGGTGGACGACTGCACATTTGTCCAACCCGAACTCCATACCAATTGCCCGCGTATATTCTTCGACCACCCTAAGAGCGTTTTGTAGTTCGCGCTCTCCGGAGGCATAAAGTTTAAGATCATACATATAAAATAGATGGGTGACCTTATGCCTCCGGTCACTGGGTGGTCCACATTGATACCCGCGGATTTGGCGGAGCCCAGCAGACAACGGTAGCAGTGAGATGTAGAAGAGGAGAGGACTCAGGGAGTCGCCCTGGAAAACTCCCCTCCTAAATGCCACCTTCTCTGTCGTGACCCGCTGTGCACCTGATGTTATGGTGAAGCGAGTCTTCCAGAGTGGCAGCAGCTGTTCTATGCATCTCACTAGTGGTGCTGGTACCGTAAGACATTCGAGCAAGTGCAACAATAGCTCGTGCGATGTTGTATCAAATGCCTTGCGGTAGTCAATCCAGGCCATCGATAGATTCCGCTTGTATTGCACAGAATTCTGTGTAATACAGCGGTCTATCAGCAGGCTGTCCTTGCAACCTGCCATGCCCTTCTTGGCACCACGCTGTTCATGTATCTGCTGGAAGACCGGATCAACAGACCTCAGTGTCCTAGCATACAAGATACGTGTAAATATCTTGTAGCAGGAGTTGAGGCAAGTGATCGGCCTATAATTCCTCGGGTCGGAAAGATCCTCCTTTTTGGGGATAAGCACAGTACGTCCCTCGACAAACCAGTCCGGAATCTGTTGCCCATCGTTCAACCATGAGTTGAAAACTCGCGCCAGACGGCGGTGGGTGGAAGAAAATTTCTCCCACCACCAGTTGTTAATGCCGTCTGGGCCCGGGGCAGCGAAGTTCTTGGTACCAACAAGTGCTTGCTGGACTTCCTCCGTACTGATTGCCGGGCACACTTCTTCTGGCTCTTCAAAATGTCTGTGACACAGAGCCTCGAAGTGTGCAATTGATGGAGTGTCGCTATTGATTGGACGCAACGTTTCGTAGATTCCCTTCCAGAAGGTTTCGACATCTTCTACAGTCGGCGGATTCTCGACAACACGCTGTGGCTCTTGGAAGAGGCGGGAAGGATTCGTACGGAACAAATTGTTTTGTTCCATACTCCTCGCCCGCCTCTTCTATGTTTTCTTTATCGCCATGAGCGCTCGGATCCTATCTAGACAGTGCTGCTTGATGGTAAGCAATATTGTCAGATTTAGAGTATGGTGTTGACGTCTTAATCCAGCAGCTATGCGCCGGATCCTGGGAGTAAAAACTCTCCCAGTCGTCTTATATTCCACCACACTCTGGATCCGAGAAGCGTGTTGTCTGGCCGACTGTATCTTGCCTTCGATTTTTTGTACACGCCGCTTGGCTTTCTCGACCCCGTGATTGGTTGACCTCTCACGGGGGACAAGTTGCTTCGCGGCGTTGTACACGGCACAGTTGATTTGCCAGATGTCTACATCTTCCGAAATTTCCTCATCCATGACCGTGTCCATTCTAGCCAGGTCTTGTGGCTTTAGGTTAGCCCTGGTATTAAGGCTAACCCTCGTCCTTAAGTCTACACCGGTGAACTCTAAAGGATGTTCCCCATCAGCTGGTAATTGCCGCGGTGGGACTGCGGCTGGCAGTTCTTCCAGCTGACGGGGTGCCCTTACGTAACCTGTCCTGAGCAGAAAGGATACTTGATCTCTCAGATGTTGTTGAGAGAAGGCGCGATGCTCTGGATGCATTTCGCACCAAAGTGCATGCAATCGCGCCATGTATCCCCTTCGCTCAGGTTCGCCACTCTCGCGGCAGGTCAGCAAGTCATCCCGAAGTTCCCTCGTCCACTTAAAGCGTCCTTGTCTGTTGCGGTTGTTATCATTGAGACGTTCCGGTGAGGCCCCTCCCACTTGTCTCTGACCCCCATCCGATTGGGGTCGGTCGTGAGGGGCCCTTCTTCTTAGGTTATATGGAACCAGAAGGGAAAGGGGTACTAGGTGGTTAGCCTTGGTACGTCCCCGGCCGGCATTTGTCAGTCAGAGTTGCCTCTGCCTGTCCAGGGTGCACCAACGTGGAGGTTGCCGGTCCTTTGCACTCCTTTATTTTTTTTTTTTCGGTTTCCCGATGCCGGTCAGTCCTCCCGTGGCCTCCGACGCCTCACGCGATTCGCGCCGGCGCATCAACTACAGCCACTCCCCACATCCCGCAGGGTTAGTGACTGTAGATACCAGAATCGTGTGCCCTAAGCAGACGGAGAGAACCCAGAATGACCTTCTGCATTTGACCTGCCAACCACTCGGCTGGTTTTTGGCAGGCCGGTATGATCTTCAGTTCCGAGAGCAGCGTAGGCTTTATCCCTCCGAGTACACCGATTATTAGGACAACCATTTTGACCGAGTAGCCTCGGTACAGCACTTGGAGCTCGTACTGGAGATCGCGATATTTGGTCCGTTTCTCCTCCTCTTTCAAAGTGATGTTTTCCTCCGCAGGTGCCGAGAACTCGATGACATACATCACCTTGAGTTGATGGTCGAGGAGGACTATGTCAGGCTTGTTGGCTTGGATTAGCCTGACAGTCGGGAACGAGTAGTTCCAGTAAATCCGGCATTTCTCGTTCTCGACAACGGACTCAATATCTCCGGGGACGTAAGGCAGCACTGGTGTCTGGTCTACCCCGTACGAGTGCTTTAGATGGTAGTATAGCACTCGTAAGGCCGCGTTATGTCGGTGGATGTAGGCCGAAATCGCATATATGGGGCATGCAGAAAGTAAATGCATGAGCGATTCCGGCGCCTGATGGTGTTGTAGGACACGAGTACCGCAGCCGTTACGTAAGAGCTTAAAAAATTTTTTCGAAAAGAATTCATTTTGCATAATACACACTTATAGCTTCGAAAACACTGGCAATTTTACAAAGAAACTCTACGAAAAAAATTAATTTTTCCAAATTTTAAAATTTTTCAGGAAATTTTCAGTTCGCCTGAAAATAGACTAATTTTCAGTGACCCAGATACGGCAGAGGTAAACAAACCCGTTTTAGAACAAAGTCAATTTTCATCGCACTTTCCAAATTTTAATTTTTCTAAACTCTATAACTCAGACCGTGATGAATATTTTTCAAAAATCTTTACACAAAATTTTAGCTAATTTTTTATACTTAATTTACAGCACAGTCAGAACGACCGGTTCATTATCATGCCGCAGGCCCTCAGCACTTTCAATAGACCATGTATACTAAAACCGCATTCACCACCGCACCTCACCTCTTGGACTCAGGCGAGGATTTTACTTATTAAAATCAACTTAAAACATTAAACTAAAAAACCATTAAAAGATTTAATTAAATAGATCATTTTAAGCCAGAGAAATTAATTAAAACATTAAAAATAAATAAATTATTTAACTTTTATTGCAGTTCATATTAGATTTTCATACAAATTAACGAATAACACACTGTAACTTCCTTATTAATCAACCGATTTTAATCAACCAAAAACAAAAATGTTAAGTAGAATCCAAGCTGTCCAAAGGTCCAGACATATGCAGGATAACAGTTAACCACAGTTTCTAAAAAAAGCGCGGGAAAGGATTATCGGTATGGGTTGAGCTAGGTCATACGGGGCCCAGTTTGCTCGAGCGCTCGGACAGAAAACGGCGCTCAGACTTCCGCCAGACCCGTATTACTCTGGCAAAACCAATTTTAATTTATATCAATGAGTCTGGCTAGAACACATGCAAAAACCTACGACCAATCATCACACTGTATTCAGGTCCAAACCTTTATACCACCGCAACTTTAACCAATCAGAATTTTTCAATTCTTTTGGCGCTAATAGCACGTCCCACACAGCCAGCCAACGCAAATTCTACAAGATTTCTCAAGTGCGAGAATTCAATACACATTCGGACGACCGCGAAACGACGTAAACCTCGAAATACGTTCCAAAAGTTTCAAAGTTGCCTGTGTTTTCGTTGCGAAAAAGTAAAAGAAATTCTACCGCGACGGGAATAATAATTATTAATCATAATTTCGCTAATAACAAAGTTCCTACAAGACCTTCCGACGCTGGAGGGGTAAGAGACACTTTCACTAACAGGAAACCAGCATCCACGTTTCCAGAGACTTCCCAGGACTTTTGCTGAATATTTTGCTGAAAAAAATAATTTCAGTGCTCCTTCTGTATAAACATTTATTTCAGTTAGGGAACCAGATACCTAGGCAGGACACCAATTTTTTAACAAACATTGTTGATTTTTTATGAACATTTATTATTGTGAATAGACTTTATAAATTTTACAAGGCATTGTTTAATTTGAGTTTCAGTAAAAGACAATTTTCAGGAATTTTTTCAGTAACACGTAAATTTTTTCAGTCATTCGTACTTAGGTTTGAAAATTTGTCTGTTAAATATTTTAACTGTTCAGATTTTTTACCTTAGTCATATTTAACAAATTCCATAACCGCATATATACTTTGACAAATTTTAAAGCTTAAGGAAATTTGCTTTCAAGTGGACATTTTTTAATTTGAACTTTTCTAAAAGTAAATTCAGTGCTAAAAAACTGCCTTACACAAACATTATTGCAAAAAAGTGAACATTGATATAAACTTTATTGACATTATTGACTTTTTAAACATTTGTGCATTGTGTAACCTCTCAAACGTGGTTTACCCGAGTGGCTCACCCCATATCTCTTACAGAAAACAAAAACTTACAAAAAGAATTCGATTATGCTATCCCTCCATCTTGGGAGGAAATAAACTTGGTGTGTTTTTATACCTTTTCCCATCCTTAGCCACTCGGACCCACACATATACAAACAAAAAACGTTAGTGCAACATTTCTACGTCCTCCACTCTTACCTCGAATTTCCACCAAGGGACCTACCTTCGTCGTGGGATTCGCACCAGGGGCCTAGCCATAAGCGGTTAGAGCCACATAGGTAACGCCATCGCTACACAAAGAGTCTCATTCTCGAGCGAAGCTCGGAATAACAACAAACAAAGAAAAAATCGACCCTGAGCAATAGCCGTTCCCCGAAAGTAAGCGACGTTGGGCTTTGGGAAAAATATTGCAGAAAGCTCTGAGGCGGCGTTTCTGGCGCCCGACTCACTTTTTACAAATTATCAATCATAAAAATTTGAAGCGCAACCTCGCCAGGGGCTTTTTCGCAATAAAAAAAGATTCACCCGGAGCTCATAGCCGTAGACAATGGCAGGGTCCTGCAGTTGATATCAGGAACCTCTACACGCCACACGCGGCTACGGTAGACCAAGGTGTTGATAACACCATCTTGGCAGGCCATAATGAATCCCTTGGTCTCCGACTTAAGCCCTGAGTGCTGACCTTAGAAAGGCGAAGGTCAGCCTGGTCGATAAATCCAGTGTTTCGATGTTCTTATAGAAGACACCACGCTGGGGTTTATCGACGTGCTGCCGAAACAGATTTTCCTGTTCGGCAGCTCTAATTCGGACTTTCAGAAGATTTGGCTGAAGTTCGGTGACTGACTCAACATCAGCACCTCGCCGGCCTTCTCGCCTGATGTCAAATGCGAGACCGAGTTCATCTGCGGCTCTTTTTGCTGCCTTGAACAATCCTGCTCCCACTCCTACAGTTTCGTGATGTTTTACGAACCGCAAGAGGGGATCTGAGCTCCTGAGGATGTTACATGCCATACTCAGTACTACTCTGCCATGCGTACCCTCCAGGCTCAAGAGTCCTCGGCCCCCCGTTGACATGGGAGGTACACACGAGGAACGGACGATCTAGGATGAATACTTCTGTGAATATTCATCATCTTGCGGGTATCTCTGTCTAATTGGCACAGCTCATCTACCCTCCACTTTACTACTCCGAAGGAGTAGAGCAGAATCGGAACGGCAAGCATATTAGTTGCAGACACCTTGTTCTTCCCCGAAAGTTCGGAAGACCAAATCTTTCGGAGGCGGTGTCTGTACTTGCCGCGGAGAGTTTCCTTTATTTGTGTTACATCCTGGATGTGCCTTTGTTGCACACCCAGGTATGTATAGGTCTCTCCGGCATCCAGATGTCTTTGGATGCTTCCGTCCTCGAGCTGCGCATCTTCAGGGAATTCCCCGCATAGTCCTCTCTTGAGGTGGACGACTGCACATTTGTCCAACCCGAACTCCATACCAATTGCCCGCGTATATTCTTCGACCACCCTAAGAGCGTTTTGTAGTTCGCGCTCTCCGGAGGCATAAAGTTTAAGATCATACATATAAAATAGATGGGTGACCTTATGCCTCCGGTCGCTGGGTGGTCCACATTGATACCCGCGGATTTGGCGGAGCCCAGCAGACAACGGTAGCAGTGAGATGCAGAAGAGGAGAGGACTCAGGGAGTCGCCGTGGAAAACTCCCCTCCTAAATGCCACCTTCTATGTCGTGACCCGCTGTGCACCTGATGTTATGGTGAAGCGAGTCTTCCAGAGTGGCAGCAGCTGTTCTATGCATCTCACTAGTGGTGCTGGTACCGCAAGACATTCGAGCAAGTGCAACAATAGCTCGTGCGATGTTGTATCAAATGCCTTGAGGTAGTCAATCCAGGCCATTGATAGATTCCGCTTGTATTGCACAGAATCCTGTGTAATACAGCGGTCTATCAGCAGGCTGTCCTTGCAACCTGCCATGCCCTTCTTGGCACCACGCTGTTCATGTATCTGCTGGAAGACAGGATCACCAGACCTCAGTGTCCTAGCATACAAGATACGTGTAAATATCTTGTAGCAGGAGTTGAGGCAAGTGATCGGCCTATAATTCCTCGGGTCGGAAAGATCCCCCTCTTTGGGGATATGCACAGTACGTCCCTCGACAAACCAGTCCGGAATCTGCTGCCCCTCGTTCAACCATGAGTTGAAAACTCGCGCCAGACGGCGGTGAGTTGAAGGAAATTTCTTCCACCACCAGTTGTTAATGCCGTCTGGGCCCGGGGCAGCGAAGTTCTTGGTCCCAACAAGTGCTTGTTGGACTTCCTCCGTACTGATTGCCGGGCACACTTCTTCTGGCTCTTCAAGATGTCTGTGGCACAGAGCCTCGAAGTGTGTTATTGCTGGAGTGTCGCTATTGAATGGACGCGTCGTTTCGTAGATTCCCTTCCAAAAGGTTTCGACATCTTCTACAGTCGGCGGATTATCTACAACACGCTGTGGCTCTTGAAAGAGGCGGGAAGGATTCGTACGGAACAAATTGTTTTGTTCCATACTCCTCACCCGCCTCTTCAATGTTTTCTTTATCGCCATGAGCGCTCGGATCCTATCTAGACAGTGCTGCTTGATGGTAAGCATCACTGTCAGATTTAGAGTATGGTGTTGACGTCTTAATCCGGCTGCTATGCGCCGGATTTTGGGAGTAAAAACTCTACCAGTCGTCTTATATTCCACCACACTCTGGATCCGAGAAGCGTGTTGTCTGGCCGACTGTATCTTGCCCTCGATTTTTCTGTATACGCCGCTTGGCTTTTCTCGACCCCGTGATTGGTTGACCTCTCACGGGGGACGAGTTGCTTCGCGGCGTTGTACACGGCCCTGTTGATTTGCCAGATGTCGGCATCTTCCGGAATTTCCTCATCGATGACCTCGATGAGGTTGGGGTTATTATTATTATTATTATTATCGAGGAATGGGAGTGGGGTCTAAAGTGCTCTGGCGGGCGCGACGAATTTCGGAACGCGTCTTTTCGGCAAAATCGCGGGGGCCGTGTCGTTTTTTGTCGCGAACGACGCAAAAAAAGTCTTATGACCGAATTCGATCCGACGCATCGTAACGGCGTGGCGGCCGCCGACGCGCCGAAAATTTTTTTCTCCGTTTGTAAGCGATGTTCTTACTTTTATAACCTGTTCTGTTCTAGGTGAAATTGATATTAAATTGAGCTCATTTTGTGTTTTATGATAATATAGTTTACTTTGTGTGTAAGGAGTTATTAATAGTCCTTTGTCAAAATTTAGATTTGCTTGTAGTAATTTTAAGTTATCTAGCCCAATGAGGCCGTGAAAACTATTGTGAAATTTAAATAAATAAAATTTTAACTTTGCTCTTTGTGGTAAATTAAATATTTTTGACATAGGTATTATGGCACTTTCTTTATGAGCAGATTTTTGAAAAACAGTAGAAACTATAAATGGATCATTTTTAATACAATTTGGGTACAGTTTATAAGCAAGATTTGGGTCAATAAATGATTTTGTTAAACCAGAATCGATTAAAAATTTTAAATTGTGCTCGGGGAGTATAACGTATGGTAATTCACTAGAGTTGGCGGTATTACTTGAGATAATTTCAGGATTTATGTCTGATCTTGGATCGACGGGTCCTGCTGAAAATTTGTTTCGTCTTCATAATATATCTGGTTAGTGTCGTCATAAGATTCGTTAACATTTTGGATGTCATAATCATTAATTGGAATCGAATCATCGATTTCGTCTACTTCGGCATTATAAAGTTCCTCGGGAGTAAAATTTCTTTATGTGGACCGATATTGAGTGGATGTCGAAGGTCCTTGTTGAAAATTATTTGACGTTTGTCTAGTCACTACACTCATAGGAGTAGAATTTGGAAGAACTACGTTTGGATTTGGTTCAAAAACATTTTGATTTGGATTTTTGAATACTTGAGAATTTCTAAAGAACTTTTGAAGTGGATTGTTTATCCTTTGTTGAAGATGAATTGGTTGGTATGGAAAATTGTTATTCTGTTGACAAAATTGGTTATTTTGTGTTCGTGAATTAAACGAAGAAAAATAATTATTTTATTATTAAAAGGATATCTGGGGAAATTATTCACTGGTTTGGGAAAATTATTTACAGGCCTGGGAAAATTATTTACTGGTCTGTTTTGTACAGGCGCCTGTTTAATAAAATTTTTACTTGTGAAATTTTGATAGTATTGTATATTTTCTTCCTGAATAATAAATTGCAACGCCTGGTTTATATCCGTGGGACGCATACAACGAATTGTTTTGCCCATTGGTTCTGTTAGTCCCGATAAGAATGTTTTTAAAGCAAGTTTATTGTACTGATCGCGTTTTAATATTTTTGCTTCTACTTGTTCTTCGTGTATATCAACATACGAACAAATTAAATTTAATATTTGCAAACATCGATCGAAAAATTGTTGTGGCTTTTCATTTGGAAATTGTTTTAACAAAACTAAATCTCTATTAAGACAAGCCTCATCGCGTTGATCTGCGAAATTTCTATATAAAGTATCTTTTAGCTCATTCCAAGTGGTAACACTTTGTATATTAACAACTACTTTTGCACTACCTGTTAATTTACCTATGAGCGAATTTAACAAATACACATTATGAAAATTAATATAGATTTATTGGGGTCAAAATAAAATAAAGGTTTAGTGCCATATCCCAAAAAAACAACTATGCAGCTACGGACACGTGTTTCGGAGTTATTGCCCCTCATCAGCGTAGCGTAGCTAAAGAATTGGGTCTAGGATGGGATAAATCAGGAACAAGAACTAAAATAAAGCTGGAAAGTACAGTACACAGTACTCAATTAGTGCCTTCATGTTCCCATGTGCCACAATTGGGGCCTCAATGAGCTGTGTACTGTACTTTCCAGCTTTATTTTAGTTCTTGTTCCTGATCTATCCCATCCTAGACCCAATTCTTTAGCTACGCTACGCTGATGAGGGGCAATAACTCCGAAACACGTGTCCGTAGCTGCATAGTTGTTTTTTGGGGATATGGCACTAAACCTTTATTTTATATTATGAAAATTGTTCGGGTTAGTGGCATCATAAAATGCCGTTATAATGCTGTCGCAAGTACTTAAAAATCTATTTAATTCATTTGGGTTTCCGTCAAACTGCGGAACACAGTTTAAATATTCTGGTTTAAATTGAGCCATTATTTGGTTCTTTGAGGTTAAACTTATTTTTGAATTAATTATTTGATTAGAAGTTTGAATGTTACTTTCTAGTATATGCAAAGAATTATTTTGAGAAATTGAAGGAAGATTTTTTACTTCGTATGAGTCAGTTATAGGTGATAAACTTAAATTTTCAAAAAGTGTTTCAAGGGACATCGAATGTACTTACATTAATAGTGCTGTGACTTTGGTCATCATTTTTCTAATATTTATAAGGAGACTGCAAATGGATCAGCTATTTTTGTCTTCTCCAAATTACGTTTTCCTTGCAGAATGGGACGATGTGGTTCCTATTCTCGTGAACTGTTGTCGAAGTAATCCTTCACAGGTCTGCGATAGACTGGGTTGCCTAATATTCGAGGAGCCGCTCTGTTTTAGACACTAACTAACTTTTCAAATTTTTTTTTTGGTAGTCGATTAATCGTTAAAACGAAAATTATTTGTTCGATACACAATAATCCCGACTATCCTACCGACTGCGTCACTAATATATCCGATTAACCAAAGTCTCTTTTTAAAAATAATTATAAATTTTATTATAATTTTATTTAATACATAAAACAATGTTTCAATCTTGAAGTATAATTACTGACTGATGCTAGTGATTCTATATAAAACGAAAGGAATGAAGATGCTCCTTATCTTAGGGTATCAGGTTACCCTGCTACGGCGAAAGCTGCTAACTCAGTGCCGTTCCTGTGGGAAGTGCTGATATAATTCATGTAGAATAATTATGTTCAGCTCTTGACAAGTTTCTACTTTCGTAGGCTATAACTTTCTCAACCCCCTGTATAGTTTGAGTAAGGACTGAGCCCAGCCCAAATGCGCTGCTGTCGCATTGAATACAAAATTCCTGAGTAAAATCAGGGGCTGAGAGTATAGGAGCAGAAATTAATTTTTGTTTTATTTCAATAAATGCCTGTTCGGCTTTATCGTTCCTTGGTGTCAACTGTTTGTTTTTCCGTCCGTTAAGTAAATCATTAAGTGGACTAATCAAAGTACTAAAATGTGAAATGAAACGCCGATACCAAGAACACATACCTACAAAACGTCTAATCTGTGTTGTATTTTTCGGCCTCGCATAATTTAACATAGCTTCGACTTTTTCACTTGAAGTCTTTAAACCTTCATTATCTACTACAAAACCTAAGTAATTCAAAGAATCACGGAAAAACTTACATTTTTGAACATTAACAGTCAGATTGGCTTGCGATAAACGCTTATAAACCTCATTTAAAATATCAATATGTTCTAAAAAAAGTACTCCAGGTTATAATTATGTCATCCAGATATACAAAAACTTTGGGTTGGATTTCGGGCGTAAAGATTCTGTCCATTAAACGCTGGGTAATCTGTGCCGATTTGGCCAGCCCAAAAGGTAAAACTTTAAATTGAAACAGACCACGCCCTGGAATGGAAAATTCTGTTTTTTCTTTACTGTCCTCGCTAAGAGGAAGTTGCCAAAATGCAGATTTTAAGTCTACACTAGAGATAAACCTGGCATTGGCTAACATTTTTAAAATGTCGTCAACAAATGGCAACGGGTAAGAATCTTTTTTTTACCAATAGAACTGGACTATTCCACGGACTAAAAGAAGTTTCTATTACATCCTGTTTTAACATATCATCCAACTCGGCATTAAGATGTTGTTGCATGTAGGGGGGACAGCCTGTATTACCGCTTTGTAAAAGGCTTAGCTCACCCGTGTCTATATGCGCTTCCATTAAATGCGTGCGCCCAGGTTTATCACTAGACAGAGTTTTGAATTTACTAACAGTTTTTTTTCCATTTGTGAACTCTGTGCTTTGGTAAATTTTAAATTTACCATTTTAACTGATTCACTTTATTTAGGTGGTTCGGTAATTACACTAATTTTTAGGTTGTTGGCTTTGCTAGAAATGTTCCAAGTGTTGTTTTGGACATCGAGCCTTAGTGAAAAACTTTTGCAAAAATCACTTCCTAAAATTATACTACAGCATAGTGACGGTACTACACTAACCTCAACTAACTTACATAACCCGTCTATACACAATGGGAGTTGACAAACCCCAGTTATAGTTTGGGCTTTACCGTCAGCTATTTTAACAATTTTTTGCAGACCTTACTGAGAGAGGTCTGAATGAACTCAGTAAATTTCTTTGTTTGACCTAAATGACTATATCGTGAAGTATAAAATATACGGCCATTTTGTGATGTTGTCTGACGTCGGCCATGAACAACAGACTTCCTTACTCGTTTTTTTGCACAAAACTAACTATATTACATTTACCACATGTTCTAACGGTACAGTCGGAATTTCCACATTTATAACAAAACCTTTTCTTAGGCTTTAAACCTTACTGAAATCATGCCCAACTTTCTGACAGTTGAAGCAGGTGGGTACACTTGAAACTTTATTTTGAGAAATGGTCGATGTTGCCTGGACTATTTTATGACTTTAATTTAAATTTTTATTAGAAAAATTTTTACTTAGTTTTTTAACATAATTCTGCTTTTTCTGATGCGATGAAGGTCCTGGATTTTCCATATACGCAAGATCAGACTCTAGCGCATTTGTTGCACTTGGAGGCAAGTATTTATTTTTGGCCTGTATGGCATCATCTATTTTTTACAATATGTAATTAAATATTTGGTATCCTTGACATCAATCAGTGCTAGACGTTCTATATACAAAGGTAAAATATTTTTCCTAGTAATCCTCAATTTTTCAGCATCAGTTACTGGTTGATACTAAACGATTGAATAAATTAGTCATTGTGGCAACAAACATACTAATATTTTCAGTACGACCTTGCTTTCTCGCTTTAATTTCATCTAATAAAGTTTCATTGTACTCTAAAGGTAAAAATGTGTTATGTAATTCACTTACTAACTCATCTCAAGTGGAAATATTATCTCTAATAGACCTGTACCAAATTAGAGCATGACCCTCAAATAGGTCTATAGCCGACTCAAAAAGTTCTACTACAGAGACGTTACGGGCTTTTGACAGCTCTATAACTCTCTCAAGAAAAGCCTTTATACTAGTTTGACCATCATATTTTATATTCCATTTATATACAGGTACTGATTTTTTATTTTTAGCTGAGACTGAAGAATAGACTATATCACTGTTATCCAACTCAACAGTTTTAACCACATTATTTGCTAATCTAACCTCTAATACTAAACAAGCTGCTTGAGCGTCTTCTTTATACTCAGTGTATAAAGTTTTAAATTCTTGGGGCTCATCAGGAACCTTAAAACGGTCCACCCTGTATGTGAGTGCAGCCAGACGCGAGGATATGATTTTATACATCGAGTCTATTACGGTTGCAGAAAAATCTAGAATCATTGACTCTAATTCTATAAGTAGGGCTTCTACAGCCATCTTTTCACTTTCTAAATCAAAATTTGAATCTTTTAAATTGCTTATATTATCTTTTGATTTTTCTAACAAACGTTTAAGAAGTATTTTTTTATCCTGCAATTTCCTGCGTGTGCCCGTGGTACCTCTAACTCTAAGCACATAGTCTAATTATGCCTCAGTTAAATAAGAAGCATTAATGACAAGTGGTGAATCCATTTTGTCAATAATTATAACTCAGCTAAATTTAAAAACCAAAAAAAATAAATGAACAAATAAAAATCAATATTCGTATTGTAACGTGTCCATGTTAAAAAACCTCTTACGTTACACGTTTTAATAAATTATTAATAATATCATCTCTTAGAAACCTAAACGATCCCTAATATCCATAGTTAAATCGTATATGCATTATAATATGTCCACCGGGTAGAGCAAATCAACCGATCTAAGCAACGCGAACGCACGCTGAACGAAAGGATGCGCGATACTCCGCCGTTTAACAAGCCGGAATTAGTCATGAGGCCATCATTTCTCGTTTGACCACTGTGCGAAACACCCGAGCCGGTCTCAAATAATTTTCCATGTCGGAGATTCGCTTGTAGGTGAGTGCTATTATTAATTAATTTGTTTCGACCCATCACTAAACAAGAATGTAATTATTGTAGGCGATATTTGAGTAACCCTGCACGAGTAACCCAGCATGAGTAACCCAGCATGATTAAACCAGCACGAGTAAACCTGCACTAGTAAACCCGCCCGAGTACACAAGCACGAGCGAGGAAACTAGAAATATTAATATTCGAGCTAAGGAATCATTACGTTATTAAATGAGCACATGTAGGAGTTGGTTTTGATGGGCCAGGAAGCACGCATTTAACTTTGTTTAGCTACGGAAATTTATGGGCGGTTCGACAGAGGCATGTTATGTTATCCCGGCGTTTTCGAGGTCACAAATAAATCGAGCATCATCGGATCAGACTATCGGTTAACGTAACCATCCTGTCCGGGGAAGCGAAAGAAACATTGAGGCGTACCCTCCACATATTTGGCAAAAGATAAGTACCTTTTATCTATTTAATTGCATCCAAAAGTGCATGACACGTCAACCATTTTGTACAATGTTCAAATCCACCTTTTTGCTTTTGTAGCTGGTACCTATAATTCTCCCACTATGAACTGTCAGTAATTTAAAATAACTTGTTTAAATTTTCCATTTGTTGGCTTGCATTCCAGAGAAATGTAGTTTTTCTAGTAATTAGTTTGAACTTATAGTAAATTAACTTTCCAGTAATTGTGTATATTATATTCATGGCTTTGCTTTTTGTTTTAATTCAATGTTTAAATAGTAGTTTTGCTTAATTGTATTAATATTCTGTCACCCCTATGTGTAAAGAATATTCTAACCTCTGCTTTATAGTAGTATTACCTGTAATAATAGTCTGCTACCCCTACGTGTGGAGTTATTATAACCCCTGCTTTATAGTAGTTTTGCTTAATTGTAATTTATATTCTGCTACCCCTTCGTGTAGAGAATTTTGAAGGTTATATACCTTTTTAATTAGTTTATTTAGTAAATACCTCTTTGGATAAGTATTTCAGGCACTGCAATTGACCTTCCAGGAATTTCGTAATTAGTGTTTAAAAAATATAACGACCCTACCAAATCGTCGCTATTTGGAAAATTTAACTGTGATCATAATAACCATTACATGTGGAGCTCTAATTGTAAGGGTGGTCAAACAAGAAAGATTAAACAATCTATAGACTAATTGTCCTATTTTAACGTGTTATATTTTTATATTTAAAGAGTGTAGTTTTATAATTGTATGTAGTGTAGTATTTATGTCATGAAAGGTTAAAAAAATGTTTAACATATACAGGATGTTTTCACCTTATTGAGAGTCAGCTGAAAATATGGTAAGTGATTATGTTAGTGGTTGGTCAGATTTAAGTGTGTCAACTGGCATACTGTAAACCCCTTGTATATTTAACGTGCCGTATTTTAAAGTTAGTAATTTAGTAAGGATATCTTATCTTTATCTATACCGAAAGTGAAGTGTGGTAAACTTACACACTTGAATTTTTTATGATTAAAATTTGTAGCTGGTATTTTGATGTTAGTCATTATAGTAGCTTTATCTTACCGTTGGTTTTGTAATATTGTAGCTTTATCTTACCGTTGGTTTTGTAATATAGTATCTTTATCTTACCATTGGTTTTGTTATATAGTATCTTTATCTTACGGTTTGTTTTGTAATATAGTATCTTTATCTTATCGTTTGTTTTGCCTCATTTGGGCATCGGTTCACTTACCGATAGTGTACTTTAAACGAATTTCAACCATAAGTTGAGAAAACCATACAGTAGGATACAAAAGCGTTAAAGTATAACTTTGGTAAATACACCTTTGTGGGTGGCTTAATTTATCGCGTGGAAATTTGACGTTTTGTCGGATTTTTTTTAGTAATTTAACGTTAGTCTAGATAAGGTGTTGTTATGTCATTACTAACTTTGTAATATAATTATTGCCATTAAATTTATTTGCGGTTGCTTTAGGCATTATTTTGTACTAATATTCTAGGGTAATCTGTTATATCAGCTGTGAGTTTTACTGTAGTATATGTTTAATATACTACCTTTACACTAACTATTTTGTAATATAGTCTATTTCTTGAAACTGTCCTTTTATTTCATAACCGACTATAGTTTGGCGCCCATTATCTTGAACCCCCCTGTAGACTCTCTCCACTGAAGCTAGTCGTTGAAGGGCCTATCTCTGTGCGACCTAATTACCGAGGGACTAAAGTTTAACGTTCACTATAACTTACCTATATCGTATAGTTTTATAGATTATCTTTTCGTACCGTATATCTGATATTGGTATAGTATAAAAATCATTTTTATTTTGTATAGTAAAATAGCGAAGGTTGTGACAACAATGAAAATGGCGTCCAACGTAGGGCCTCGATCATAGAAGGGTAGAGGTTCAAGGTACAAAAATTTCTTTCCGTTTCTTAATATTTCCGATTTCTCTTACTAATATTTTCGTTTACTGTATACTGTTTACCGAATATTTCTTATTAGTAATTAAATTTCAACATTCCCAATACTAACGATAAAAGCTGAGTTTTAATATGTACTAATTGTTACTTGGAAATTGTGTTTTAGCGATATTTATATAACAAAATGGAAGTAAATTATCTGCATAGCGATGAACTGGACTACGAATTATATGTTCGAGGAGCTCTCATTAGAGGTACTGTTCAGGCAAAGCGATCCATTTTACAAGGACACCTTCAGTGCGAGAAAATGGACAATCAGAAAAATTATCCAGACGTATCTATTGATGTACAGCAGGAAAGCCAAGTCAGGATAAAATGAGTAAGTTAGATGGTATGATAATAAATTTTACTTCAGATGTACGTTATCCTGATTATAAAAGAATTATAGCAAAATTGCTTCATGTAAAAAAATCGTATAAATCATTTTCCAACTAGTACTTATCAAATAGCTAATTTGAAAACCGAATTGTTAACTAAACTATTGTTATTATTTGATAAAATCAAACAAAAAATTATTCAAAATGTCATTTCAGTTAGTCAAAATTTACTTGATTTAGATTTACCAATTCAAAGTCCACATTTACAAAACAATCAAAGTAGCCCGGAGAATTTAAACAGAAGAGTATCTTTTGTCGAGCCGACACATGGGTCTCCTAGTGTAATTTTACCGTTAGACAGGTCAACCCAGGCAAGGAAAAATAGTGTCTCATTAAATGGTCAAAGCAGTTTAAATGCACAAGGGGCGTTAACTGATTCTGTACAGGAAGAAAATCTGTCTAGCTTAAATAATATTCAGGTAGAAAGTAGTATTTATCAAAATTTTAGTAGCAATGTTCAACGGCCAAGCCAAAACAATGACTTATTTTTAAATAGGCAATATAATACAGAAACTGTACAGCCAAGTAGAACTCTAGGTCGGAATACGACTTCAAATTTTGAAATTAATGGAATCGAGCCACAAAGTAACTTTAATGCTAGTTCTCAAACTAATCATAATTTTGTATCTCAATGGGGGTTGTATACAAATAGTCAACCCAGGCCTCGTCCTTCCTTGTTACAAAATATAAGGGAAAATAATGTTATTCCCGAGTATCGAGGAAGCGGTAGTGCTTTTTATGAAACTTTTTAGTAACCAACCACAAAATGTAGGTGATTGTGGAGGGTTATATGGTCAACAAATTTTCAACCCTGGGAGTACATATAGAGTAAGTGAGGGAAATTTTAATCAGCCTTATCAATTGAACCATAATAGTCAAAGTTATCAATCTGATAGTAATTTAAATTTTAAATTATCCTATATAAACCAAACAAATTTAAAATTTTCTGGCGGAAACTAAAGCCTACATAATTTCATAGAAAGAGTTGAAGAATTTTGTTCCTCATATTGTATAGGCAAATCGCAAATTATGAAAATAGCTCACGAGTAGTTCGATGGAGATGCATTGTTTCGAGCAATACAAGTTTTTTTTCAAGTTGAGACGATTTAATTTATGCACTGAAGTTAGTATTTTTACCAGGCGATTTTGAAATTAATTTATGGAATGAGATTCTTGTTAGGACTCAGGGGAATAACGAACGATCTGTAATTTACGTGGCAATAATGGAAAACTTACTTAATCGCTTATTAAATCGAGCGAGTCTTTAAAAATAAAAATTATTTTGAGAAATTTGCAACCCTATTTTCAGTACCGTTTATCATTACATAACCCTACTTGTTTACAAGAACTTAAAAATCTATGTTTAGTAGTTGAAAATGCTAGAATGAGGGCCCAGAAATTTCACGAGCCTCCACCTTGTACCGTAATTACTTTGGCACCAGATTATAACGAATTTATTCTATCCCTATTTTAATTTACTTTAATTATTCAAATAAAACGCCCAAAGAAAATACATACATATATTTAAAATATAGAACACAGGAGGGTCAAGGCGTGGTTAACAAGTAATAAACTAGGTACATACAATGCATAAAAAAGTACACAAGCTTCAGAAAATATTTATATTAGTTTCAACTAATAAGTTTATTTTAGGGCGCCACCTGCCTTTCTTTTTTTTCGTTTTATACCAAAGTCTAGGAAAGTATTTTAAACGTCTAAAAAACTACACCCACTAGGGCCGTTGAAAGGGGGAAAGAACGGTTAATTTTCATAAAAGTTTATTGCACAATTCAAGAGCAAAACTAAACTCTAGGGGGCTTTCTCCACCTCTAGATCTGCAGGTTTCCAGCTCAAACTCAGAGCGGAAACTGTTTACTTTTTAATAGGTACCTATTTTAATAATAATAAGATGGGATCCTACCTTCTCACACAGCTTTCCTATGTCACATACTTCGTAACACCCTTACCATTTATTCATGAATTATATTAGTCTATTAATTTTAATGTATTTTAAATTTTGCATACTTTTATTTACAATTTATGCTTTATACTTTTATACCTTTTACAATACTTTTACAACTCATGCTTTTATACTTTTACAACTCATGCTTTTATACTTTTACAATTTATACTTTTAATCATAATTATACTTATATGTTGTTCTGATTGTATTCCTATTACTTGCCTTGCCTTTTGTACTTTGTATGTTATTTTGGTTAATAAATTACTACTACTACTACTACATAACAGCTCAACCAGACAAAAGCTTGAACACAATTCCAGCAACGTACACTACTACCTCGCTCAAAGGCCAACTCTAGTCTCCAAAGCAATAAAAGATAACGTACTTAAATAACGTAACAGACCATAAACACAACCAGAAACATAGGTCTGCACTCGGCCGTGGCTCGGCAGAGTCCTCTAAAAACCTAGCCGTCTTCGCACAAGCGTTCCCCCCTTGTCCCCACACACGCACTCTTCGCGCTGGTACACTCAAGGTCCAGTGGTCGCACAAATTATCAAAGATTTACACTTTAGTAAAGTCGGCTCTAGAATTTTTACGGTTTACCTCAAACCAAATTATGCAATTAGCATTAAACAAAACTCATGTTAATTATATCAAAAAATGAACCGTTACATGATTTAGCTTATCATAAACTTCAAATTAATAGCCGAAATAGGCCGCAGGTAAATGAAATAGCTCAAATCAGTCAAAATTTGGACGAGGCTAATAATAGTTTAACTAGGCCTCCCGTAATTAGTTTTCCCAACAGTTTACCTAGTGTTAATTCAGAGGGAATAATAGAGTCAAATCAGGCTCAGACTATATCGTTAACACCAGCCTTAACTGAAAATTATCAGTTATGTTCTCTAAATCCATTAAAATGTTGGAATTGTGATGTGGTAGGCTTATACCAGGTGTAACAAACCTAGAATCATATTTTGTTACGGATGTGGAAGTAAAAATATTACTAAACCTAAATGCAAAAAATGCAATTCAAAAAACTTAAGTTCCCCAGTGCCCCTTTCGGCAGACATTGTGTAAGGATTGACAAGTCCGATGGAAACAAAAAAAAAATTATTACACATATCAGACCCCTAAGGGTAAAGGTAAAATATTTCCTATCAACTCTCAAACAGGTAACAATAATGATTTTTCTAAAACCCTCAAAAGGCAAAAATAAAAAAATTGGGCTAGCTGGCTTAATACGGTGAAAAACTTCCTTTTATTTAATCAAATTTCTCCTGTGTTCTCAAATGTTCATGGTGACTCTAGACCCTATTTGGATGTGTCCATACTTGATAAACAATTTTCAGCTTTGCTGAATACAGGGGCCAATCAATGTGTAGTTGGCCAATCTACCTTTAAACTAATTTTAGAATCAAACTCAACCATTGATTATAATGTGAAGCATATTAATGTAACTACAGCTGATGGAAAATCACAGCACATTATTGGGACGGTACAGATACCAATAACTTTGAAAAATATTACTCATAGTCTGACATGTTTAATAATACCTACTATACGCCATCACGTAATTTTAGGAATAGATTTTTGTAAAGCCTTTCAGTTAAATTTAGAATTTGAAAAAGAGATTTGGGAATGCACTGAATACAGAGACCCAATCCCAGTTAACCATAACCTAGGAAATGAAGTTGAAAATAATAGTCAAAGTAATCAATATGTCAATAATAACCAGGTAGAGTTTGCTCCCTTGTGTCAGAATATGAGTTAAGCGAAAATCAGAAACTACAGTTAGGAGACGTTTTGTCAAAATTTCAAACATTAGTATCTCAAAATTTAGGTTTAACCAACTTAACGAAACATAAAATTATATTAAAGAATGAGGAACCTTTTAGGCAGAGAGCTGTTCCCTTATCTCCCTATATGCAAAGGCACATGAACGAGGAGATTGACAGACTGTTAGAATTAGGTGTTTTTTGCCCTTCTAAAAGTCCCTATACGTCAAACGTTATCTTAGTTAAAAAAACTCTCGGGGCAACTTAGACTTTGTTTTGATGGTAGAAGATTAAACTCAATTTCTGTACCCGATTCATACCCTCTTCCAAATTTAAATAGCATATTAGATAAAGTCCGGGATGCTCAGGTGTTAACTTCAATAGATTTAAGACAGGTTTTTTTCCAAATTAAATTAGATGAGGAAAGTTGCGAAAAAACAGCTTTCCGAATTATAGGTCGTGGGCTATTCGAGTTTGTTAGAATGTCCATGGGTTTAATATCCAGCGCAAACACTTTACAACGTGTGATGGACCGGTTGTTTGACCTATCCGATATTAACGCTAGCGTCTTTGTATATTTAGATGATTTAATTGTAGTAAGTAAATCTTTTGAAGAACACATGAGAACCCTTAATAAAGTATTAAAATTTTAAAGTCAGGTGGTTTTACTATTAACATGGATGTGTCATTTTTGTAAAGCTAGTTTAAAATTTTTTGGGATATATGGTAGACAAAAATGGATTACACAGTGATCCGGAAAAGGTGAAAGCAATATGCGAGTATCCCTGTCCTAGGAATACTACAGATGTGAAAAGGTTTATTGGTATGGCTTCTTGGTATCGTAGATTTATAAAAGATATTTCGAAATTGATTATCCCTTTGAATGAGGTTATTCAAGGTAGAAAAAAGGGTCAAAAAAATTTCTTGGACCAACGAGGCCCAAGACGCATTTCAAAAATTAAAAAGGCATTTAAGTACTACTCCTGTATTGGCAAATCCAAATTTCTCTGAACTATTTACAATCCAAACTGATGCCAGTGATCATAGTCTAACAAGGGAGGGCACGACCTTGGGAATTTATTTTGGGATGAGACTTCGTGTAATAATTGTACTTTTTTTAGGGTGTTCACCCCCTTGGAATGGCAACGCGCAACGCTCAATCGATTCGGAGAAAATGACGTTTAAAAATTCAAACTCAGCTTATATACTAGTGAGGTTCTTCGAGTTCCCGCGGCGAAATAGCCTAGCCGATAACATATCTGCGTACCGCTTGGGCGCTCGGGGTTCGAATCACGTGCACGACTTACTTTTTTTTCTTAATTATTTATTTAATTGTTTTTACAATTAAATAAATTTATTATTTAATATTATCGATCATTTAAATAACAATAATGTCAATAATGTTATTTTACTAACTAAAAAGACTTTAAATTTTAAATCATAATTTAATTATAGTAATAATTTAAATTACTACCAAATAAATATACTATAATTTAATAAACTATTATTATTATTATTATTATATCCATTAGTAATAGTGTATTTTAAATAATAGTATATTTATTTGGTAGTAATTTAAATTATTACTATAATTAAATTATGATTTAAAATTTAAAGTCTTTTTCGTTAGCAAAATAACATTATTGACATTATTGTTATTTAAATGATCGATAATATTAAATAATAAATTTATTTAATTGTAAAAACAATTAAATAAATAATAAAAAAAGTAAGTCGTGCACGTGATTTGAACCCCGAACGCCCAAGCGGTACGCAGATACGTTATCGGCTAGGCTATTTCGCCGCGGGAACTCGAAGAACCCTCACTAGTATATAAGCTGAGTTTGAATTTTTAAACGTCATTTTCTCCGAATCGATTGAGCGTTGCGCGTTGCCATTCCAAGGGGTGAACACCCTAAAGAAGTACAATTATTACAGGAAGTCTCATCCCAAAATAAATTCCCAAGGTCGTGCCCTCCTTGTAAGTACTATCTTAACACAGGGTGATAAGGAAAACGAGCACGTTATAGCCTATTATTCTCGCACCTTTTCCAAAGCTGAGCGAAATTATACCATTCTTGAACGTGAAACGTTGGCGGTTTTGGCAGGCATAGTTAAATTCAGATGTTATGTAGAAGGCGTGAAATTTCGGCTAGTAACTGATAACTCTTCGATTTTATGGCTAAATAATTTAAAAAATCCTGTGGAAAGATTAGCTCGTTGGGCGGTACAACTATCCCAACACAATATTGAATTTCAACAAGGGAAAGCTAAAATATTTTAGCAAACACGTTAAGTAGGCCCCCGGTGAATTTAGATTGCATCGAAGTAGGTAGCCACAACAAGTGGTGCTCGAAAATGCTAGCCCAGATAACAAATATTCCTGAAAAATCTCCTTCGTTTCACAAAATTGATAACAATTTGTACATAGGTGAGGACAAGCCCTAAAATTAATACCAATTCCAAACAATGGAAATTGGTTATCCCACAACCTAAACGTCTAGAATTATTACATAAATTTCATAATAAGTTATCTGCACATTTCAGGGTCAATAAGACTTATAAACGTATTGGTGAAGAATTTTTCTGGCAGGGGATGAAATCCGATATAAAGAAATTTGTTTATCGGTGTAAAGTTTGTAACGAGCAAAAAAGCAAGTCAACTTGGTAAAATGGGGCTAATGGGAAACCCAAAAAAATGTATCAAATCCTTTTCAACTGATATCAATAGATCTAATGGGACTTTTTCCCAAGTCAAAATCCGGAAATTGTTATTTATTGGTAATTGTAGACTGGTTTACCAAATTTACTTTTATATATCCTTTAAAAAGGGCTCTCACCAAACCAATTGGTACTTATTTAGAAAACAATGTGTTCACTATTTTTGGAGTACCCCAGATCATTGTGGTAGATAACGGTTCGCTGTTTGTATCGAAAGAATTTCAAGGTCTGCTAACTAAGTATAACGTCGAGCATATATGGTAAAACGCTAAATAACATCCCCAAACTAATAAGATAGAAAGGGCGAATCGAGTGCTATGAATCATTCTGTACATGACGTTACACACTATACTCCTAACTTCTCTCAAGAGACATGTCCCTTGTTCTGGAGATTACTAGGGGAAAATCTCGACTAAAAATCTATCGCCTTACGAATTTGAAAATCGAAATAAAATTGTAACCGAATTAGATAAATTGCCTGAAGTATATAAAGAAGTTGCCCAAAGAATTAAGCTGGCTCACGAACGAAATAAAAAGTATTATGACTTACGAAAAAGAAATGTGGAATTTGAAGTGGGTGACACAGTTTATAAGAAAAATTTTGTACTGAGTGATGCTGGAAATTATTTTTCAGCCAAGTTAGCTCCTAGGTATGTTAAATGTATCATCTATCAGAAAATTTCATCTATAATTTATGAATTGAGGGATGAGAATGATAAAAATATTGGTCGGTTTCATATAAAAGATCTGAAAGCTTTGTCTAATGATGCTTCTATTGAAAATCTCGAAGTAAATTTACTTAGTATGGTATAAGCTAAGATTTGAAAAAACTTCCAGTTTATCGTAGTGTAGGTAATTTAATTGTTTAGAAGTATAAGTTAACTAGTATCTATAAGCATGTAGCGAGCTGAGAAAATGTTTGACGTTGGAGCGTAGAGTAAATTTATTTTGTCTGGGGAAGTGAATATAGTAACGTGTCAATGTTAAAAAACCTCTTACGTTACACGTTTTAATAAATTATTAATAATATCATCTCTTAGAAACCTAAACGATCCCTAATATCCATAGTTAAATCGTATATGCATTATAATATGTGAACCGGGTAGAGCAAATTAACCAATCTAAGCAACGCGAACGCACGCTGAAACGAAAGGATGCGCGATACTCCGCGGTTTAACAAGCCGGAATTGGTCATGAGGCCATCATTTCTCATTTGACCACTGTGCGAAACACCCGAGCCGGTCTCAAACAATGTTCCATGTCGGAGATTCGCTTGTAGGTGAGTGCTATTATTAATTAATTTGTTTCGACCTATCACTAAACAAGAATGTAATTATTGTAGCCGGTATTTGAGTAACCCAGCACGAGTAACCCAGCACGAGTAACCTAGCACGAGTAACCCAGCACGAGTAACTCAGCACGATTAAACCAGCACGAGTAAACCTGCACTAGTAAGCCCGCCCGAGTACACCAGCACGAGCGAGAAAACTAGAAATATTAATATTCGAGCTAAGGAATCATTACGTTATTAAATGAGTATATGTAGGAGTTGGTTTTGATGGGCCTGGAGGCACGCATTTAACTTTGCTTAGCTACGGAAATTTATGGGCGGTTCGCCAGATGCATTGTATGTCATCCCGGCGTTTTCGAGGTCACAAGTAAATCCAGCATCATCGGATCAGACTCTCGGTTAACGTAACCATCCTGTCCGGGGAATCGAAAAAACATTGAGGCGTACCCTCCACATAGTTGGCAAAAGATAAGTACCGTTTATCTATTTAATTGCATGAAAAAGTACGACACATCAACCATTTTGTACAATGCTCAAATCCACCTTTTTGCTTTGGTAGCTGTTACCTATGATTCTCCTACTATGAATCATTTTTTGGCTTGCATTCCAGAGAAATGTAGTTTTTCTAGTAATTAGTTTGAACTTATAGTAAATTAACTTTCCAGTAATTGTGTATATTATATTCATGGCTTTGCTTTTTGTTTTAATTCAATGTTTAAATAGTAGTTTTGCTTAATTGTATTAATATTCTGTCACCCCTACGTGTGAAGAATATTCTAACCTCTGCTTTATAGTAGTTTTACCTGTAATAATAGTCTACACGTAGGGGTACTACGTGTAGAGATATTATAACCCCTGCTTTATAGTAGTTTTGCTTAATTGTAATTAATATTCTGCTAACCCTTCGTGTAGAGAATTTTGAAGGTTATATACCTTTTTAATTAGTTTATTTAGTAAATACCGCTTTGGATAAGTATTTCAGGCACTGGAATTGACCTTCCAGGAATTTCGTAATTAGTGTTTAAAAAATATAACGACCCTACAAAATCGTTGCTATTTGGAAAATTTAACTGTGATCATAATAACCATTACATGTGGAGCTCTAATTGTAAGGGTGGTCAAACAAGAAAGATCAAATAATCTATAGATTAATTGTCCTATTTTAACGCGTTATATTGTTATATTTAAAGAGTGTAGTTTTATAATTGTATGTAATGTAGTATTTATGTCATGAAAGGTAAAAAAAAAATGTTTAACGTATCAGGATGTTTTCACCTTATTGAGAGTGTGCTGAAAATATAGTAAGAGATTATGTTAGTGGTTGGTCAAGTTTAAGTGTGTCAACTGGCATACTGTAAAACCCTTGTATATTTAACGTGCCGTATTTTAAAGTTATAGGTTAGTAATTTAGTAAGAATATCTATAACGAAAGTAAAGTGTGGTAAACTTACACAATTGAATTTTTTATGATTAAAATTTGTAGCTGGTATTTTGATGTTAGAATCATTATAGTAGCTTTATCTTACCGTTGGTTTTGTAATATAGTAGCTTTATCTTACCGTTGGTTTTGTAATATAGTATCTTTATCTTACCGCTGGTTTTGTAATATAGTATCTTTATCTTACGGTTTGTTTTGTAATATAGTATCTTTATCTTACCGTTTGTTTTGTATTATAGTATCTTTATCTTACCGTTTGTTTTGCCTCATTTGGGCATCGGTACACTTACCGATAGTGTGTTTTAAACGAATTTCAACCATAAGTTGAGAAAACCATACAGTGGGATATAAAAGCGTTAAATTATAACTTTTGTAAATACAACTTTGTGGGTGGCTTAATTTATCGCGTGTGGAAATTTGACGTTTTGTCGGATTTTTTTTAGTAATTTAACGTTAGTCTAGATAAGGTGTCGTTATGTCATTACTAACTTTGTAATATAATTATTGCCATTAAATTTATTTGCGGTTGCTTTAGGCATTATTTTGTACTAATATTCTAGGTTAATCTGTTATATCAGCTGTGAGTTTTACTGTAGTATATGTTGAATATACTACCTTTACACTAACTATTTTGTAATATAGTCTATTTCATGAAACTGTCCTTTTATTTCATAACCGACTATGGTTTGGCGCCCATTATCTTGAACCCCCGTGTAGACTCTCTCCACTGAAGCTAGTCGTTGAAGGGCCTATCTCTGTGCGACCTAATTACCGAGGGACTAAAGTTTAACGTTCACTATAACTTACCTATATCGTATAGTTTTATAGATTATCTTTTCGTACCGCATATCTGATATTGGTATAGTATAAAAATCATTTTTATTTTGTATAGTAAAATAGCGAAGGTCGTGACAGTATATGTCACTGCAAGAAAAACGTACTATAAGTAAATCAAACAAAGAATTTTTTTACTATAAAGCGTAAAAACAATTAAAATGAATTAAAATTGTACTGCTGTACAATATCTAACTCAAAACAAATAATATTCGGTGGTAAAGAATTTATTAAAATACGCAAATAAAAGATTTGCTATTTTAAATTTAATCCTTACTATTGATATATTGTAGAAAGTATCCTACACATAAAAAACTGAAGCCTAATTTTTTACTTTTAAGGACTTTAAGAGATAAGGTTTTTATAGCAAAATCGTGAATATTTTTCACACCAAATTGTAGGACTTACCAATTTGTAAATAGCGTAAAATATAGAATGTAAAATTATATACTTAGAACCTGTACATCATATTTACCACTTTATAGATAATTTTTAATTATCATAACTTAACTCAAATAATAGGCAGAATTTCCAGACAAGTAATAAATGTAAAAAGATACCTAAATGCTACTAATGTTTTATCTCTGATCTTACACAAAATTTATATGTTACGTAATGTGACTAGAATTTTCGAGCCCCACGTTGAGCGCCACCGCCACTGTTACCTCTCTACTTGGCTTTACCCCAAATACTTGTATTTGGGGTAAAAGATTTGCTATTTTAAATTTAATCTTTACTATTGATATACTGTATCCTACACATAAAAAACTGAAGCCTAATTTTTTACTTTTAAGGACTTTAAGAGATAAGGTTTTTATAGCGAAATCGTGAATATTTTTCACACCAAATTGTAGGACTTACCAATTTGTAAATAGCGTAAAATATAGAATGTAAAATTATATACTTAGAACCTGTATATCATACCCAGTAAACATTCTTGTGATATTTACGTAAAAATGATATAATATAAGAAGCACATATTAATATAAAATAGTTATACCAATTTGATGTAATAAATATATAAATCAAAACACTTTATTTAAAAGTAACATATTTACATATCACTGTAGTAAGTATGATATAGCAGATATTTATATAAATAATTTATATAGCTCTTACATAAACACAAGGTAAAAGTAAAGTTCATTTTTAACCTAATATTTACGTAAATATTTATATTATTGCTTATAAGTTTTGCATTTGCCGCCTATTGCGAGTTGGCTCCAATATCTGAATTTGCCAATAGCATGTTAGCAGCGATTAACGGTTTTGTTTTACGTTTCGACATTTGACATGTTCAATTGTTCAATTCTTGTCTCGTGTTGTGTGTGTATGGCGAAAGCACAGAATAATTGTTGTTTTTTTTCTAGTTTAGTGAAAAGTGAAAGGAGAAAGTGACTAACTAAAAGTGAATATTTAGTAGCTTTAATTGTTTGTTCTATTTGTTATTATTTTTAGCATTAATATTAAAAATATGCCTCGAGATTTTTCTAACCTCTCTGAAAGACAAAGGCGTCGCATTGTATCTCGAGAAATAAATATAAATAAATATATTAAAAACCTCACTTAATTTTTGTTAATACGCAGATGCCGTGTATAATATATATTATTAAATAATTTAAAAAAATATACATTGCAGGTTATATTATCACATGAGAATATGTAGTGAATTTTATTGTTCTTTTTCAGATATAATACTATGTCAATACAAAAATAGTATAACATTGAGCGATATTGAAAAATTTTGTGGGGAGTGGTTTCGGCTTTCAAGGCAGAGGCTAAACAGAAAAAAGTAGCACTCCTTTTGTAGACATATATGCATTAAATTTTTCATAAAGTTTTATTTTTGTTAACTATTGTGCAATATATGTTTTGAGTCCATTTGTATTATTTTTCTTTATATCCATAACACCCACATAATAGCTTACATATTGCAAGAATTGTCTACTTCTGATACTGCGATATCTATGTATAATATCACTTTGTAAATTCTTATCTAGTATAGAATAATAGATATAAAAAAACCCTTATTTAGCATATAGGTTTAGAAAAGTCATTTGTTATCGGAACAAAAATACGTGCATTATAAAAAATAAAAAAGAATGCAAAAATTTCGGTTTTTCTATTATGGAAAACCAGTCGTGATAAAATATTTTTTAAAGTTCATCTAAAGTGAAAATTCTTTTCTTATAAAAGCTTTTCCCATTTAATTATTACATTATCTATAATTATAATAAACTTTACAATAATGAGCCTTAAATTTGAGACATGAGAGTTTTATCTCCATAAGAGTTTTATCTATACCTACTAAATAAATGTTTAGGAAAAAGTTTGTCATTTGTGCAATATATAGGTATTGTTCACAGATGCAGATAATTCTATATGATATGCAATATAGGTTGTTTCAGAACTGGGTGGCAAACTCTTACAATAAATAAAGGGGCTCAAAATAAAACGAAAACTAAATATAAATGTTTTGTCAAAGTATATTAATTGAATTATAAACTTTCAAAAATGAAAAATGTATTTTGGTTCTGTAATTCTGAAACCAGTAATGGTAGATACATCCAACATTTAAATATTTCTGTTACGAGTATCACTCTATTCCACATTCACTTTTAAAGAGAATGCTCGGAAGTAGCACGGAGATGGTTTAGGTTAGGTATAATTTATTAATACACCTAACTTAAACCCAATGTGCATCTTTCCTGAGCACTTTCTTAAAGAGTGAATATAGAACACAGTTGACCTTCTAAAGAGAAATTAATATCTGAATTTTAATGACCTATTACTGGTTTCTGATGAATACAGCACAAAAATATTTTTTTGTCATCAAGGTTGTACCTAAACCCTTTAAAATATATTATTAAAGTTTTCGTTTTGTTTTGGGCCTCTGTTCTTATTGTATGAGTTTGGCTGCATAATTTTGGAGCACCCTGTTAAAAATGTTATTTAGCTTTTATATAACAAAATAATGTACTGTTTATATAAAATTTGTGCACATATTTTACATAAAAAAGTGAAGTATTTTATATATAAAAATAATACGTAACTCGTACATAAATAATAAATATATTGTTTACATAAAAAATCATATGTACGTGTTGAGGACATTTGATGTCATAAACATATATGAATGTAAGTCACATGTGATATAACATGTTACATAAGAAATAACATAATAATATACATAAACATTCTGTAACAGTGTTTACTGGGTTTACCACTTTATAGATAATTTTTAATTATCATAACTTAACTCAAATAATAGGCAGAATTTCCAGACATGTAATAAATGTAAAAATATACCTAAATGCTACTAATGTTTTATCTCTGATCTTACACAAAATTTATATGTTACGTAATGTGACTAGAATTTTCGAGCCCCACGTTGGGCGCCACTGTTACCTCTCTACTTGGCTTTACCCCAAATACAAGTATTTGGACTAAAACACAAAGAGAGGGTGCGTACGACTAGCTGATCTCGTGGGAGAGCAGGGATTTCGTGGGTTCCTGTTTTTTTACGCAAGTCAGAGAGTAAAACGTAATTCTCAAAGTGTCCTGCAATACTGATTTGCTTTGTGACAAAGAGGGTGCGTAAAATAATAATAAAAAAATAAATAAATAAAAGGGGCGCCATCCACAGCTTACAGTATCTTAAATACTACCCTATTTAGTTCACAAAACAGACCACTGTGGAATGACCTGAAAGGTACAGTGGACATACACATACATAAAAATGAAAATCAAAAATATATGATAAAAATTACACTATTTATTATTTCGTTCAGTATAGATGTAATAAATATAAAATAAATGATGATAGAAAAAATTAGAATATATGTATATTTGTAACTTAATGGTTAAAATGGAATATATGTATATTTGTAACTTATTCTTGAAGTTTACATAACTATTTGGAGATTTCTAAGCGAAAGCCCAAATAGAAAGAATAAGACATAAAAGAAAATTTATCAACAGATGAAATGATGGTAATAATTAATATAATAATAGCAACAAAGAAAATTGAAATTTTAACACTGACATAAAGCACTATATCTCACCACCTGACGATGCACATATAGTCGGCGGAAATCTGATGAGGTCCTGTAGTTCCTACTCATTTGTCTCTCGCCGCACATGGATGGTTGGATGAATACCAGAAGAATAGTGATGTCTGGAATGCCTAAATAAACGCTAGGGGTTGCTCCGCGCCTACGAACTGCTCGATTAATGTTGATCCAAAACCAAACGATATCTCGTACCAAGTGATTTTAATCCTTGAATGGATTATTGTTTGTACTAAACTAATTAGCAAAAACCTCAGGTTAAGTACATCTATAAATTAATCGATAATTAACTCAATAGGTTAATTCAAAATCATTCAATATAAATTAAATAAAAGATTTGATTCCAATAAAATTATTAACAATTATAATAACAATTATTATAATTCTTCGACGATAAAGTATTAATTTAAATCATTAATGATGATAAATAATAAATATATTAATTAAACATTAATAGGAATTATTAACACGTTAATACGTTAATAAAATTTAATCATTAATATATTTAAAAATATTAATAAGATATGCATTTAAAATATTAATAAATCATGCATTTAAAAAAAATTAATAAATGATGCATTTAAAAAAAAATAATAAAATCGACGGTCAAGCTCCTAGCCTTTTCGAAAAAAAAAAAAAAGAGAAGACATCCATTAGTATATGCTATGATAAGATAAAGTCTGTTATAAATTGGGAAATCAAAAATATGGCTTAGAGCCTCAAAATATTGAACTACATTTTAAATTAAAGAAATTTAATTACCTTGATTGATGTTATGACACTATATAAACGATGATATAACAAAGGTCAACCATTTGCATGTAGATATTAATATCGCGTACAAACTGCTTTGAGAGAGACCGCTTCAGAAAATGAATCTGGTTTTGGCTTTGGCCAGAAGGTAAGCTAGGTCTCCCCCACTTTATGTGTATGGTCAAGAATTTAAACTTTAATTAGTGTAGATATGTAACCCAATGGACTAATACGGTGTTTATAAAGCAGACTAATATACTCATCACAACATATAAAACAAATATAGAAAAATTTAGGTACTGATAGATTTCATATTCCCATCCATGCGTTCGAGAGACAGAAGGTAGAACTGTAACATAATTAAATAAGCACTATTAGTAAATATACAGAATAGTACCCTAAACTGATTACAATATATTATTAAAAATCTTAAATAAAATCCATAACATATGGTCAATATGCATACAGGGTTCATCACAAATATGTGTTCTTAATAAATTTTAATAAAAGTGCATACTAGCGTAAACTGCATGCTACAGTACATAATACATAGTGTACAGTTGAATCTGCAATGTCGGTAAATTAACCAAATTTCACTCCTTGTTAGCGGATCTCGAGCGGTCAGCTGGCAGATTAGTCTGGCCAGATGTCGATGACGCAACATGCAGCTTCCTTTAACTCTCTGAGTGTTTTAACCGGTGGACCTGTCTCGTGACAGAAAGTCCGGGGACAGACATCCAGCGAGTATTGTTTAATGCTTTATGGCCACAGCTACCTTTATGCAGGCGGTAAATGCGGTTAACGCCTGCCAACCACTACACAAAAAAACTACGGGGTAGTTCGGTTCGTCTTGGTTTAAGCCTACTGATGGCGAGACGAATTCACGCACTCCACAAACACGAGCAGTTGCCTGTCATATGTCGGAAGTTTCCGCATATGCATCGAATGTAAATTGGCAAGCGTTAGTTGTATTTATAGTACCGTGATAATGTAGCAACGAGCTCGCGAATTAAATCAAAGCATGGTCGTCTGCATCTGTCCGTCTTCTTTGTCAGGGGTACCGCATACAAGGGAGGTTTCTCTTGCAACCGTATGTAAGGTTTTACATATGTTACTTAAACTACGAAGCGGAAGTTTCCGCGCACGTAACCAGGTTTGGTTGCTTTGCAGGTTCAACTAGCTAAATATCAATGTATTTCTTGTAAACATTTGTCTACCATATGTAGGGTTCTACATATGCCACTTCAACTATTTGGCGGAAGTTTCCGCACATGTACAAGGTTTTTCTGTAATATTTCTTATAGACACTTGTCTAAGCGCAGAAATAAAAGGTGTGAAAACGTTATTTGAGTTTCCTTGACTTTTGTCTACTTTCAAGTACAAAAGTGAATTCTAAATAAATTAGTAATCATAAATAGGGCTGTCAAAAATGTTCCATGGGACAGTGGCGTACGCGAAATTAACTAATACGAGAAACAATAAACTGTTACAATTTATAACAATGTATGTAAAACTTACCCTCTTAACTGGCTTGATGAACTTGCTTGCTTATCACAAACTGGAGAAGATGTGTAGCCATTTTGCAGCATCAGGTATGTCTCTATGGTTGTCTCCATGAGTGATGTTCGCTTTGGTGAATATATATTCTTATATTTTGAAAACGACCGTTCGACATCTACTGATGTAATACACGCATACGTATAATAGTCTTTGAATGCACTTAACGGATCTGGGGCTGCACCATCACATATTTGTCTTAATTTGGTAAAACCGGTGTCTTTATTTAACACACTTGCGAGCTTTTCTTTAAAGCGCTCATTTGTTGCGTCACCTATATCATGTAGCAGTAGATTTACTTCGTCCACCATTTGCAGTGACTCCGCTAACGACAATGCACTGTTTTATAATTTTTTTATGCTTTCAAGTAATGGTTTATAGTTCTTCGCATTCTTTCTTAAAGCTGTTTCAATGGAAATATCTACAAATTTTGTCTGGCTTTCCTTAATAGCTGCAGCCTCATATGGATTGATTGTAGTATCACAGCTTTTATTTGTTGGAAATATTCAGCATAATAAAAAGCTGCCTGCAACCATGTTCCCCAACGTGTAAGAATCGGCTGTAGTGGGTCAGGAATACCGGGACACTTGCTATGAAATGCACGGAGACGTTTAGGAGATTTAAGAACACTTTTTTGTACTTGCTATTAATGCATCCACCTTTAGAAAACCTTTTCGAATAGTTTCTGCCACAAGATGTAAAGCATGCACTTTACACGTAACATGTATAAACGTACAACCTTGTTCTTGCAAAGAACGGCCTACTGAACGCATTGTCACGGCGCCAACAGTCACAAATATCAACAATTGACTTTTTGACAGTCAAATTTTTCTAACGTCTCCAGCACCACTCTGGTAATTATTTCGCTAGTACACTGACTTAGTCTTTTGCTAGATAGTAACATTGGATCTGTCGGTTTAAGAGGGTCCAGTACTCGTACTATAACATTTAAAATAGATTTTTTTTTACAATCTGTTGTCTCATCAACAGATAACCACAGCCATGTATTTTTTAATTCACATTTCATCTTATTTAGCATGTCTACGTGTACAGTTGGTAGATAGTTACATAACGTTGTGCGACTTGGTAACTTCACCGAGGCATTCTATTTATTCCAGAACTCTCGAAATGGTTGTTTATCGAGTATGTGCAGCGGAACATCACAGGCAATCAGTATTAATAGCAAATCAAACATAAACTCTGTTGTCGAAGGCACGCCATTTTTTTTTATTTTTATAATAATAATAATAATAATAATATCGTCTTTATTCAAACTAGGCAAAAACAGTACATTTGTTCCTTAACATAAAATCCACAATATAATATAACGTAGGCGAAGTTTAGCCTATGGCTACTCTTACACTTAACCTACAACCGGCTTTACTGAGACTGAACAAAAATCATATTCTAAACAAACTTAACTAACGAAAGTACTAGCAATAATAACGAGGTAATTTTGCTATTATAAGAAAAACAAAAATATATACATATATATATACATACATATATACACACATGTACACATATATACACACATATACATATACATACACAATACATACATACATATATGATAATAAACAAAAAGCAAGCTTAAGAGTTTAAAAGAAGAGCTTTCATAAAGCATTTAAATTTTACAGTAGAGAGAGTTTTATAATCCTTATTTACAGAATTATATAATGTTACTGCATTATATGTAAAAGATCTGCGAAACATGGCAGTTGAATGTTGAGGCATGGTTAATGTTAATTTGTGTCTGATGTGACGAGCGTGAATATTCTCTCGTGTAATAAGTTTTCTTTTGAGATATATAGGTGTAGAAGTGGCAAGGAGGCGATGTACGAAAACCATATATCGTAAATCAACCAATTTATCAATTTTTAGCCAACGCAACTCTTTAATTTTTTTCAGAAATTTTATCAAATTTCCTTAATCCAAAAATAAATCGACAGCACGTATTTTGCACTTTTTGAATTCGATGTTTAGATACCTTACCTAAACATGGATAATACACTATATCACAGTAATTCAAAATTGACAATACAAGAGTCTCACATAAAGTTTTTTTTTATTGAAGAACTAAGTATATTTCTATGTGAAAACAATAATTTTAAACTGATATAAGTTTTTTGAATTAGTTTTTTAACATGTTGTTGAAATCTTAATTTTTCGTCAAATATTAATCCCAAATTTTTTAAATTATCTGTAAAGTTTACAATCTGGTCACCGATTTTAATATTCATTTGCATCTTAATAATGTCTGTGTCGTTCTGGGCATATAAGCATAGCACTACATTTATCAGGATTCAGTTTCAGGTTATGTTCTTTAGAGAAAGTTAATATTGATTCAAGATCTTTATTAATTCTCTCTGAAGCTTCGGTTACATTTGAAAGTTCAAAATGATGTAAAATTTGCGTGTCGTCTGCATAAGCTTGTATATTTGAAAACTGTACATTACTAATCATATCTGCGGTATAAATAATAAATAAAAGCGGACCTAAGATGGATCCTTGTGGGACACCAGAACATTTTTTTTTGTCTGAAAAAGTGTTATGCATTTTAACTCTTTGGAAGCGGTCTGACAAATAACAATTAAATAAAGATACCGAAACATCATCAAATCCGTAAAAATGTAATTTTGCGCACATAAGATCATGGTCGATTGTATCAAAAGCTTTAGAAAAAATCCAAAGCTATCAATACCGTGGCCTTTCTCTTATCAAGCGCTCTAAAGATATCATCACATATATTAAGCAGGGACGTTGTAGTACTATGTCCTGAACGAAATCCTGACTGATGTTTAGGCATTATGCAGTTTTCATTAAAATATAAATTTATTTGCTTATAAATAATTTTTTCCAAAATCTTTGAAAGCATTGGTAACAAACTAATAGGACGTAAGTCATTTATGGAGGATGGTGACACTACCTTTGGTATAGGACAAATAATAGCTTCTTTCCACGCTTGAGGAAAGTAACCAGTCGCTAAACAACTATTTATAATATGCGTTATGAAAGGTACTATTACGGGAGCACAAAGTTTTATCATCGTCAAAGAGATATCGTCGCAACCATATGCATCAGACTTAATTGACGTTAACGCGTCTAAAATTTCCTCATTTCCGACTAAAGAAAAATGAAAATTAAGAGAATTTTTGTATTTACTATTATTGTATAAATTAATCATATCATTACATTCTGGAGTTTTATTATATACAGTTAAAAAGTAATCATTTATTTTTGAAACATCTTTAATATTATCTGGTATATCATCGTTCTTAGCTGACTGAATATTCATTTCTCTGAGCTTTTCCCAAAAATTTTTTTTATTTTTTTCATTATATAAATGACTAATATATCCTGCTTTTTCCCGTCTTATGGAACTTAAAGTGAAGTTTCGTAATTGTTTATACCTGCTCCAGTTTTCATCAGTTGGATATAAGTTATATTTGCTTAAGGCTTTGTCGCGTTCCTTCATCATAATTTTAATTGTATCAGTTAACCACGGTGAGCTAGGTTTACTTACCCGGACAGTCTTGAGAGGAGCATGTTTGTTGAAAAGTTTTATAATATTTTCAGACAATATATAAACTTTATCGTCAATATTATCAACATAGATTATGTCTATCCATGAAGTATCATGTAAGTCCTCTAAAAAAGCTGTATTATCAAATTGTCGAAAGTCTCTGTAAGTAACAAATTTTTGTTTAAATTTATACTGCGGAATTTTAAGCTTACAGTACACCAACCTATGATCGGATATTAAATCAGCATTTTGAACTCCCGACTGAACCACAATATCTGAAGAATTCACAAATATCGGATCAATTAATGTTGATGAGTGCGACGTTATACGGGTTGGATCATTTATGACCTGAATAAAACCATATGTGTCAAAACAACTTGTTATACAATTATCTAATTGAAAGAGGTTTACATTTACGTCACCTACCACAACTACATTACTATAATTAGGAATAATATGAGACAAAGCATAATCTATTTGTTCAATGCAGTTAACTGCATTATAATTAGGCAGCCAAAGTAAATCTTCCAAATCTAATTTCAACCCACAAATTTTCTATTTCGGTACAATTAACATCTAAAAAAATTGTCTTGCAATTAAGACGTGATTTTGCATACAATCCAACACCACCTCCTCTACCATCTCTATCTTTTCGTATAAGCTTATACCCTGGTATATTCACAGTATTAGACGAAATTGCATCCGACAGCCATGTTTCGGTAATAGCAAGAACATCATAATCGTGATCATATAATAAACTTTTTAATTCATCAAACCCTGTAAATAATGATCTTGTATTTAAATGCGCTATTGTAAAATGCTTTAATGTTTTATTGTTCATTAAAATTAATTGTATTTATTAAAGCCTCTACTTTTTGTTTATATACATGACATGCTCTATTCTTTGCAGAGTGATCAATTGACAAATTTGCCTTATTTCGTACATTGTAATTAACACAATTTATACATTTTTCAACTTCGGATTTACAGTTTTTAAGCTCGTGATTTTCCGCACATTTAGGACATGTTAGAACAGCTTTATAGTCATTTTTAACATGATTAAAACGGGAACATTGAAAACATTGAACGACGTTGAGATGATCCGCAGTAACACATCTTCGCCAACCAATAAACAACAAGCCTGTCTTCATTATTTGCTGCCGAACTGTTGGTGTAACTTCAACAACAACGTTCACAGAATGTCCATTTGTTAATTTGACTTTGATATCATTTATTAAACATTCAAGATTATTTTGATCTATCAGTTCATTTATGAACTCTTGACTTTCAATACTTTCTTTTTCAACACCTCGTATAATTAATCTAGGATTTCGTTTTTTGCTCTCGGAAATAACATATTTGTTACCAACTTTATTTTCAAGATTAGTTTTAAGTATTTCTAGAGAAGAAGAGTTTTCACAAGTTATTAACATACCATTTTTGACAGACCTGGTATTTTTTATATTTATATGTAAGCTAGCAGGGTTCACGGCAGACTTTATTTCATTAGACATATTTGCAGGATCTGTTTTAATGTTGGATTTAATAAATAAAGCAGCTGTCTCGTTTTTCTGTTCACTATGACTTTTTATCGCTTCGCTATAAGAAATAGCGGCCCCAGAACTATGAATTGATAACGAATGTGTACTTACAGGTTTGGCAGCTATACTTTCCAATTTATCCTTTTGTAAACTTACTACATAATCTTGATCACTAACAATTTTCTTTAACAGTTCAATTTCACGATACAAACAATCGTTTTCTTTTCCTACTACCTGCACATTGACACTAGGTGTTACAACAGGCGACTTTAACTTTTGCTCCACAGTTATTAAACAGTTATCACAAAACCATTTAAAATTATTGTTTTCGAATATAAATTTGCTCAATGAGTCTCTAATTTTTACACATTGTATATGATACTTGTTTTCACAAAAATTACAACATATATACTTCGTATTTACAATAAAATTATCGGAGCAGTGGAGGCACGTGATGCCTGCCATCGCATACGATATATATTTTATGGTGTACACTATTTACGTGAAGTCCACAATCACGCTTATTCCAGCACAACAAATCTTTCTCGTATACTTGACAAATTATTTTAGCAACATCATAAAATAAATCCGGGAATTCACTATGAATTTATTCACTTTGTCAGCAAATGGCCGTTTTTTACCCCTGCGTACGTCTGCCATGCTTTATTATTAAATTAATATCAATAATACAGTAAAACAAATAAAATAAAAACACAAAAACAATATGCAATACGCCCAAGTGACAACGTGTACACAACTCGAAAGTTAATAATAGACTGGACTGGAGAAAGAGTTTCGCGGTCAAGGTGAATGCCGGCAACAGTAAGTACATCTGTACTCTACGACCATGATACACAGAAACGATTTACAGCTTTATTAATTAGCAAGTCAATAATTATGAACTGAAATTTTATTTATAGATCTTAAATAGTTTTCATTATTTTTTTTTACTTTTTTTACATACCAAAGCTGTTTCATGTAAATTACTTTGATGCACTGACCATGAAGCAGTAGAACCATCCCACACCACACAACAATTCTAGGAAGGGTCAAACAAACCCAGAATATTGATTATAATGCTGTGACAGAAACAAAAAAGCCCAAAGCTTAAAGTGGAGTTTCGATGTCCAACGGAGAATGAGCCAGTTTCCAGCAAATTCAGTACGAGCTTCGCTTTCTGTTAGGCAACTATAAAGGGACAAAATTCTTGGCTATTTTCTTACTTTTGCATACACTGCAAATCAATTTTGCCACATTTTCCTACGCCCTAGTCTAACAGAAGTACACTTTAACAACTGAGACGGAATGGAATCAAATTTTAATCGATAACAACAATTTTCACCTATTGAAAGTTTACCCTGGTCTTCGTAAACGTTACCTAGAAAACAAATGATAAAGCTCTATATATTTGTTAGCTACTTACCCTAATGAAACCAATTAAATAAGTACTCACCTCCTTACCAAACCAAAACTTCACTGAAGGCCCCCCAGTTATAAGCAGCACGAAAAATATTTGGCGTGATAATCTTCATTGGACGTGGCTTACACTGATTGCAACACACAAGAAATAATTCCAAGGAATCAGACAAAAAAACCGCGTTGTTTATTCAGCATTATGCAAAAGAACAGCTTGCAGTACGAACGTTATAAAAGAAATGACATTCTGTGTTATGTACCAACCGAGTTTTTGGCTAACTTAACCCAGAATTGCCAACCGCAATGCCGAAGAACTGAATGTAACTAGGTCAAAAATTTATTATATGGTGGTGTGTAGTTAACGCAGGACGGGACTCAGGAGAAGTCGGTGTTTCAAAATGTGTGTCAAAAAATTATAATAATTTATTTACATAAACTTTGTTTTTATTTTTTCACCCACATTTGTACACAATAGTGGTATTATATATCTGCACAAAAGGTAAGGGGGATAATATTGTGTATATTTGTTTCTTTTTTTTGTGTGGGTATATTTTACCTTCTTTGATAATTTTTATTTTTACTGAACGTATGTACAATGTATTTTCTTTCCTCTTTTCAATTTTTAAAGCTGGAAGCTTTGTCAGGTAGGGGATATGTGTCACGAAAACCGTTAAGTTTTAACAAAGATACTTATTGGCATATTCTCTGTAGGTAAGCTTCATATCTTTCCCAAATCAATTTTATTTATATTATTTAACGCACGGTATATTGCAATTTATCACTTAATTAGAATACATAAAGGAAATCCAGTTTCATATTTCAAACACATAATAAATTATAAAACTAACTTAAATATAAATTATATTCTACCTATATGGAAAGTGCCGATTAAGCGAGTAGCATTTATATAAATATGCGAACGTCAATTATGAATGCGCAATCCACTAGATGAGTAGGTAAGAGCACTTTTATTTTTCTATTTATTAATTTTTACCTTTAATAATTTTTATCATGTTTTTTTTTGGGTTAAATAAATGTTTGTAGAAGTGATAATAATTAATTTATTTAAAAAAAGGGTAACTGCTCCTCACCAAGCTCCCTCAGGTCATGACAATATCAGACAGTTCGAGGCAGTTGCACATTCAAATAACTGGAATGATGTGAAAAAAGCATCAACATTGATATTAGAACTGAGGCGCCAAGCATTAGACCTGCTCCAAACAATTTCTGCAGCACAGCAACAAAACCTCAACATTCTGAATGAGGTATTGCGACCAACATCTCACCCAAGTATATCAGGCTCAGCTCAAATCACACAGGCTATGGGGTGGAGAAAGATTTTAGGGGTTCGAATCTACTGTAGAGAGATTAGCCCATCTAGCCTATCCTGATGCACCAATGGAGTTTCAATAACAGTCAGCAGTTGGAGTATTTATTGTTAGAGTAAGGGACCAGGAAGTTAGGCGAATTTTTAAGTTAGCCGACACAAGCGAAGCAGTGAGGTTTTAGTATATGCACTTGAGATTGAAGCTGCCTATAAGGATACTACACAATCAAACCAGAGAGTGTGGGATGGGGCTGTGGAAGAGACCCCGGCAGAAAAATACATCAGGTTGTATTGTCCGAGATACAAAAGATTACCTAACTATTGACAAAAACAAAGTCCCAGCCGAGACACAACCAACAACGAAGTGCGAGGCCGAATGGAGGTATCCGTTGTTGTAGGTGTGGCAAAGTAAGCCATATTATGAGGAACTGTCGTCAGCACTGCGCAGAAAGGGTAAATACTGCTGTGGTTGAGGAGCCACAAGAAAACTAAAGTTGGGGGTTGCGCCGGCCAAGAAATGTGTTGATCCCGAGAAATAAAAGTTTTTCAGCTTAGTAGAGTCCAAAGTGTCTGCTAGCTATGTAAACAAGAGGAAATGTGTCTCCACAATAGCTACCTCATCAATAGTACCTTCAGGATTCATAACAGGTTTCAAAGTAAATAAACGACAAAATGGATTAATCCGAAGTCCTATGCTTCCAATTTCCGACGGTACGATGGCCCGACGATGTTCCTATTGGTCACAATATTTTGGCGACAATTTTCGGCAGTACATTTTAACAATTCTCCGGCATCGTTGAGGTTAAAATAATTTTAACTTTTGTCCGATATCGTGCGTGTTAACCTCACTTTCTCAATAATTTGTATTGTCTTGTCACTTCGTACATTTTCAATAAAAAGTGACCTTAAATATCATCTTCAAAAACGACGAAACTACATTTGTAGAGTAATAATGTACAAACCAAGATAAAACATTTTTTTCTAAAATTAGTTGAACTTCTTTTCTTCCTCTTCTAATGTCATATTTTAGGGGATTTCGGATACGAAAATCGGATATATGTGAATTGCAAAATTTTTGGTTACGATAATTGAAACTTTTTCGGATATCGAACCAATCAAATGGATTGTGAGATAAGAAGGACAAATCGTTGGAGCTTCGTCTACAGGTATGGACCAAGAAGTTATAAAGATCGTAAGTGCCCAATTAGAACATTTAACTCTAGAAGAAAATGGAGAAGCTTTAAAATTTTTGAAGAAAATTCAGTATTTGCAAAGAACACAGAAGCACAACACACAAAGATTAACATCGTATAAATACTGGCTAATCAGCTCCAATTCATCAACCATCTAAAAGACTCCCATTCGCAAAATAAGAAGCGGCTTCTGCAATGGTAAAAAAGATGCTTAAAGACGGAGTTGAGGAATCAACCAATCCTTTGTGGTCGCTAAATATTCCTATGCGGTTATTTTACTAGGGATTGAGTGATTAATGTAATGGTGTAAAAAAATATGGGGTGCTATTTAAAAAATGATGTTTTTTTAGATTTTAAATTTATAACAATCAAGGCATGTTTTTAACTCCATATTTAATTTTTTTTTTCAAAAATATTTTTAACGATTTAATAACCTATTAACATATTAAGAATATGTCAAAAAATCATTAATTACTATCAATTAGTGTAGAAGATAACAGCAATAAAGGGTGACGCTGCAAACGCAACAAATTAAAAAAAAATTAATAACTCAAAAACATTTGAGAATCCAAGGTAGTGTTGTATTATCAAATTTACCCTTAATTTTGATGAGGAACCCAAATATGTAGTAAAAATTGGGGGTTCTATTAAAAATAACAAAGTTGATGTCAACTTCCGATATAACCGGAAGTGATAAAAGTTTGGAAATATTTTATAATGGTAGGTCTTCTTCGAGAACCCATTTGACCAAAATTTCAAAACGATATTCCAATTCAGTTCGAGGATACGTCTAGGAGTAGGATAAAAATGAACACCCTGTATATAGGGCGGTCGGTAGTTCGAGGAGACAGTCGGAATTCGAAATCAAACGAGTAAAGAAGAAATAAGTTATAGATTAAAGAAATGATTTATAAATGTTTAATTATGATTATATAGTTAAGCCCTTCATTATGTTATTATTATTAATTATTAATTAGTAAATAATGTAGTAAGTAATCAACAAATCTACGAGTTGAGGTGTTTGTGTGGATAACAAATACGTAAAAATACATTTACAGATTTTTTTAACACGAAAAAACATGTACCAAACATAAATTACTAGAACATTTTCTAATGAACGATAGGTGTGTACTAATGTTTACAAATTATGCACAAAATTGTGGGGCTTGGCCACACAATTATATTTTTACAAAAAGTAACATTAATTTTGAGTGTATGAGAATTTTGAAAATAGAGTTAGAAAGCTCTCAAAATGGTGAATAATGACTACATAATAACTTGCAAGACCCCATTATTGGGTCATATGTCCACTGTCCGCACAATTATTGCCGCACTTGTAGGTGTGTGTGTGTGTAAATAATAATCCTACATCAAATGTACCTTTTTTTCTTGAAGTGGTATTTGATGAAAAGAAATTCAAGAAATTATACAAGAAAAACCTGACAAACTGACACATTAATTGAAAAGTTAAAATCATTTTCATTTCCGTTAATATTTGTTGTTTGATGCAGAATGGCCAAAAAAATAATTCAAATGCCTTTAATTATTACCTGGGCATGTTGGGCAACATTGTCCTGGCTCTGGTGGTAGAGGATTTGCACAAGGGGTGTGACAATGTAAATCTGATTCGGTCACAACAGCTGCTTCACATCTTAATATTTTACATGGATTACTTGCACTCGTCCACTCTGTATTACTTTGATGATACATGCCATTGTATATGCAACCTGTAAAAAATCATTTTCAAGAAGTAGGATAGTGATAAGTTTCAATTTATTTAGGCTCAATTAATTATTTAAATTTTAATAATAATAATTGTAACAAGTGTTTCGAATTTGTCGGAATAAATTTTAATGAACTTTATTTTTATCAATAGTGCATTATTCAACGAGCATGTAATGATTGCTATTATTTACGAGGGTGAAGTTGTTGTCGGATTCAGGATAATGCAGAACGATAAATTAATTAATTTTTGTACTAAGGCTCCAATGAGCCATTAATCAAATCATACGAAACCAACTGAAAAAACTGCACAGCGATTCTACGTCCCTAAATAAATATGCTCACCTCTTATGAAATGGCAGTATTTTTCATGTTCTTCGATTACATACTAACAGCACACAACACATATAAAGTAGAAAGAACAAAGAGATGGAACGCCGACACGTGTTTCTGACCCACTAGGCGTTATCAAGACGGTTATAAGTTGTAAGGATGGATATAACTTAGGTAAAACAACACAAAGGAAACCACTGCTAGGAAGCGAGTAACTCATTTGTGGCTGTAATTGAAAGACCCCGTGTTTATAGGGCGACAGACAATATTGCCAAGGAGGCAACTATAGCTACCTGCGTGGAATTATCTACCCAAGGAATGTAAAGTAACAGAGAATGAATGGTTACTGCGGGATGAAATATAATATGTAGAAAGGATGATGGGTGAGGTCCGCAAAGAGATGAAATCCGCCGACAAGTGTTTCTGATTCACTAATCGTTATCAAGACGACTATAAGTTGTAAGGATGGGCACAACATAGCTAAAATAACACAAAGGAAACTACTCACAGGAAGCAAGTCGTTCATTTGTGGCTGTAATTGAAAGACCCCGTGTTTACGGATGAAAACGACTTAGACTAGCAACCCCGGAAAACCTGGCATTGAAAAAGCTTCCACGCAAAGGAGTTGTGGGGCTAGTCAACGTAATCAACGCAATCCTGGGTTTCGATACTTCCCAGACAGATGAAATAGAGCGGATGTCATCCTGATTGTCAAACCGGGCAAAAATTCGATCTATCCCTCTAGCTATAGACCCATTAGCTTACTGCTGCCGATGAGTAAAATAGCCGAAAGAGTAATCTTAGCCAGACTGCGAGATTACAGGATGAGCAATTCACCTACAAGAAATCGGTCCACGGGAGCGATCCTACTGGACATCACAAAGGCGTTCGACAGGGTTTGGCACAACGAACTTCTAGCCAAGATATTCGACACAGGATATCTGGCGGAAATTATTAAGCTGACCAAGTCATACCTATGAGGAAGACAACTTCGCATGAAGGTAGACAGGGAGTTATCAACCTACAGACCCATGGAAGCAGGAACAAGCTACTCCCACTCACGACCGCACTCAGGCCACAACTGACGTATGCATCAGTTGCCTGGGGGTACGCCGCAGAATCGCACAAGAAGAGGATACAGGCTGTGGAAAACGTGGCGCTGTGGATGTACCATGATTTATGAGGAACGCCGACATCTTCAGGTTATGGAGGGACCTAAAGTACACCCCACTCTATAAAGTGATCCAGGATCGAGCCAAACAGAGACCCATGCGAATCCGCTGATCAGACAGGATGTCGATTATGATCCAGCAGAAGCCCCGAGATAAAAGAGACCGAGTCTACAGATCCTGGAAAACGGCTAACCGAGGAGCCCGACCAAGAAGAAGGACCACTCAGAAGAGATAAACATACCCTAACATCCTTCACCTATCATTCGGCATTGAACCGGCTTACTGCCGGATCGGGATCGCGCTCCTCTGCCTTGTGCGGGCCTAAAGCGCTGCAGTAAAGCTCTTAGGTCTTGCGTGTTCTGAGCTACATAGTTTATACACACCTACTGCCGGTAGATACGGGCACGAACATCCCAAACCCGATAAACTCGCCTATGAAGAAAGAAAACTCAAAACAAGAAGAGCGCCAGAAGAAAAAGGCCCAAGTCAGCTGGGACCAACAAACCAGGACTGTTCGCATCAGAGAACGGAGTTACCAGTGGAGCAGGCCCGCCCCTTACTAGGTTGATCTAGGCCTACAGCGATGCATTAAGGTAAAGGAAAGTAAAAACTTTCTGACCCCTGCCATACGAGGTCACCGTCAAAGCCAAGAATATTAGCTCTGTACCGGCATTTGCCATTTGGAGACTATACGGTGCGCATGTATGGATTGTTTATTTTAAATATTAGGGAAGCAAACACTAAGCCCGGTGTGCATATTAAATGCACGAAACGGTTAGGGAATAATTAATTTTTGACCTGAAAGGCTTCTCGATGACACCTTTTATATTATTTCCCTTTTTTTCCATTACATTTGCGACAAATTAAAATAATGCACGCACACGAATGTGATTTTTTCATCTGTTCCCTACTGCAATAAGTATTATAAAAACAATAGATACATTTATAAATTTAACACAAAACTATATGACTTCTTGGAAAAATTTAATTCATGCAATGAAGAAAATTTTATTTTTGCTGAAATAAACAATCAAAAAAGTTTAATAACCGCTTAGCAGCTTCTATAACAGTGAATCTCTTTCTCTCTATTAAATACTATGTATCAAAAACACTGATTTATTCAAACAAGTGACGTATATGATAGTCTCCCCATTCCAGTAGATATTTGTAATCACAGGATCGTATGACCGATATATCTTTAGATAATAGTATTAATACTGTAGAAATGTCTACATTTTTATACCCGAGGCTCTCACAAGTGGTTGACCTGACTTCGGTGAAGTCTGGAAAAATATGCTAATTCGTTTAATGTTTTTCATTTAAATATTCAATGTCTGAGGAATAAGGTAATCGGATTAAATGTATTTCTGTCTAATAGTGATTTTGATATCTTATGTATTAAGCACTGGTTGATTGACGATGAGATAGGTTTTGTGAATTTAGATAATTATGGTTTAGTCTCAAAATTTTGTAGAAAGAGTACTGTTCATAGTGGCGTTGCCATTTTCTGTCAGAAAAGTTTTAATTGTTCTCCTGTCATACAAATTAATAAATTGTCTGTAGAATTACATTGCGAACTGGCTGGTGTTGCCTGTGACAATTTTAGTATTGTAACCACATATAGAGGGGACTTTGATGTATTCTTGCAAACATTTTAATGTGCTTTGGATTTTATATCAATAAAAAAATAAAAAAAGTAATATTTACTGGTGATTTTAATGTTCAGTTTAATAATCCTAACAAAAATACAAGTATGTAATAATTTTCCAACCCGTCAAGGCAATTGTCTTGATAATATATTTATAGAATTTTCACTAGATGGTTGTACATCAAAAACAATATATCCAAAATTATCTGACCATGTTGGTATAAATTTAAGCATTACCAACTACAAACCTTTACAAACATTTAAAAAGGCCTATTACTGATACGGGTTTATTCAATTTAAATACTTATGTGAAAAATCTTAATTGGGGATTTGTTATGATTCGTCTTTGGAGATTAATGCAAAAACTGAAATATTTTTACAAAATATTATCTCTGCTCTAGAAATGTGTTTCCCCGTAAAATATAAAATTTTACACAATGACAAAAAAAATTAAGTTAGATTGGTTCACCTACAAGCTTTGACAAATTATTGCATTTTCTTTTAGAGTTGTATAAAAGAAAGCCTTCAAGTGATTTGAAAGAATTAATCAAAAAGAAAAATCGTGTCTACAAAAGTGAACTTGATAAAGCTAAGAAAACTGCAAATAGTTCATTAAACGGAGCAAAATAGACAAAAAGCAATGTGGAACTTGATAAAAAAACAATAATGTTACAGAAAACTAAACTATTTTGCTAATATTACTCAAAATTTAATTAATTCTGTGCCACCAGTTGTCAACAATTTTGAAAATTATTTACAAAACTCGACTACAAATCTTTCACACGAGGAATTTAAATTTTCGGAAGTGTCATATTCAACTGCTCGATATAATCAATAATCTCAAAAATATAAAAACTAAGGATGCATGTGATATTAGCATGAAAATGCTAAACTGTATTAAATATATTATTAACATACCTCTCATTAAACTTATAAATCAGTGTATAATAATAATAATAATAATAATAATAATAATAATTCAATTCATTCAATAGCGACACTCCATCAATTGCACACTTCGAGGCTCTGTGTCACAGACATCTTGAAGAGCCAGAAGAAGTGTGCCCGACAATCAGTACGGAGGAAGTCCAACAAGCACTTGTTGGTACCAAGAACTTCGCTGCCCCGGGCCCAGACGGCATTAACAACTGGTGGTGGAAGAAATTTCTTCCACTCACCGCCGTCTGGCGCGAGTTTTCAACTCATGGTTGAACGAGGGGCAGCAGATTCCGGACTGGTTCGTCGAGGGACGTACTGTGCTAATCCCCAAAAAGGGGGATCTTTCCGACCCGAGGAATTATAGGCCGATCATTTGCCTTAACTCCTGCTACAAGATATTTACACGTATCTTGTATGCTAGGACGCTGAGGTCTGTTGATCCGGTCTTCCAGCAGATACACGAACAGCGTGGTGCCAAGAAGAGCATGGCAGGTTGCAAGGACAGCCTGCTGATAGACCGCTGTATTACACAGGATTCTGTGCAATACAAGCGGAATCTATCGATGGCCTGGATTGATTACCGCAAGGCATTTGATACAACATCGCATGAGCTATTGTTGTACTTGCTCGAATGTCTTGCGGTACCAGCACCACTAGTGAGATGCATAGAACAGCTGCTGCCGCTCTGGAAGACCCGCTTCACCATAACATCAGGTGCACAGCGGGTCACGACAGGGCAGGTGGCATTTAGGAGAGGAGTTTTCCAGGGTGACTCCCTGAGTCCTCTCCTCTTCTGCATCTCACTGCTGCCGTTGTCTGTTGGGCTCCGCCAAACCCGCGGATATCAATGTGGGCCATCCAGCGACCGGAGGCATAAGGTCACCCATCTATTTTATATGGATGACCTTAAACTTTATGCCTCCGGAGAGCGCGAACTACAAAACGCTCTTAGGGTGGTCGAAGAATATACGCGGGCAATTGGTATGGAGTTCGGGTTGGACAAATGTGCAGTCGTCCACCTCAAGAGAGGACGATGCGGGGAATTTCCTGAAGACGCGCAGCTCGCAGACGGAAGCATCCTAAGACATCTGGATGCCGGAGAGACCTATACATATCTGGGTGTGCAACAAAGGCACATCCAGGATGTATCACAAATAAAAGATTCTCTCCGCGGCAAGTACAGACACCGCCTCCAAAAGATTTGGTCTTCCGAACTTTCGGGGAAGAACAAGGTGTCTGCAACTAATATGCTTGCCGTTCCGATTCTGCTCTACTCCTTCGGAGTAGTAAAGTGGAGGGTAGATGAGCTGCGTCAATTAGACAGAGATACCCGCAAGATGATGAATATTCACAGAAGTATTCATCCTAGATCGTCCGTTCCTCGTGTGTACCTCCACGTCAACGGGGGGGCCGAGGACTCTTGAGCCTGGAGTGTACGCATGGCAGAGTAGTACTAAGTATGGCATGTAACATACTCAGAAGCTCAGATCCCCTCTTGCGGTTCGTAAAACATCACGAAACTGTAGGAGTGGGAGCAGGATTGTTCAAGGCAGCAAAAAGAGCCGCAGATGAACTCGGTCTCGCATTTGACATCAGGCGAGGAGGCCAGCGAGGTGCTGATGTTGAGTCAGTTACCGAACTTCAGCCAAATCGTCTGAAAGCCCGAATTAGAGCTGCCGAACAGGAAAATCTGTTTCGGCAGCACGTCGATAAACCCCAGCATGGTGTCTTCTATAAGAACATCGAAACACTGGGTTTATCGACCAGGCTGACCTTCGCCTTTCTAAGGTCAGCAGGGCTTAAGTCGGAGACCGAGGGATTCATTATGGCCTGCCAAGATGGTGTTATCAACACCTTGGTCTACCGTAGCCGCGTGTGGCGTGTAGAGGTTCCTGATATCAACTGCAGGACCTGCCATCAGTCGCCGGAATCGCTCATGCATTTACTTTCTGCATGCCCCATATATGCGATTTCGGCCTACATCCACCGACATAACGCGGCCTTACGAGTGCTATACTACCATCTAAGGCACTCGTACGGGGTAGACCAGACACCAGTGCTGTCTTACGTCCCCGGAGATATTGAGTCCGTTGTCGAGAACGAGAAATGCCGGATTTACTGGAACTACTCGTTCCCGACTGTCAGGCTAATCCAAGCCAACAAGCCTGACATAGTCCTCCTCGACCATCAACTCAAGGTGATGTATGTCATCGAGTTCTCGGCACCTGCGGAGAAAACATCACCTTGAAGGAGGAGGAGAAACGGACCAAATATCGCGATCTCCGGTACGAGCTCCAAGTGCTGTACCCAGGCTACTCGGTCAAAATAGTCGTCCTTATTATCGGTGTACTCGGAGGGATAAAGCCTACGCTGCTCTCGGAACTGAAGATCATACCGGCCTGCCAAAAACCAGCCGAGTGGCTGGCAGGTCAAATGCAGAAGCCGGTCATTCTGGGTTCTCTCCGTCTGCTTAGGGCACACGATTCTGGTATCTACAGTCACTAACCCTGCGGGATGTGGGGAGTGGCTGTAGTTGATGCGCCGGCGCAAATCCCGTGAGGCGTCGGAGGCCACGGGAGGACTGACCGGCATCGGGAAACCGAAAAAAAAAAAATAAAAAAAAAATAAACACCACAGATAATAAACCGCCTGTATCTCTAAACTGACGTTGTGCGAGTAGGGGCTACACATTTAGAGACAAGGGACACACATCCAATATCCAAGTATACTACGATTAATCTATCTCACAGAAGAATCCCAGTGCTACGGCCGGGATTCGAACCCGGGACTTTTGGGTGAGATTCAAGTGTCCCTGCCTCTTGACCATCAGTCATTAAGAATAACATTTTTTCCGAAAATGTTTAAACTGTCCAAAGTTTTACCGTTGTTTAAAAAAATTCAATTAAAGATCCAGCAAATTACAGACCCATTTTCATTGTGCCAATAATTGCAAAAATCAGTTAGTCCTGAATAAAGACAAAACTGAGACAATGATCTTAACCGTAAAACATCAGTCAGTAGATACTGATTCCTCACATTGTATGAATTTTTTTAGGAGTTATTTTAGAGAATAAATTAACTTCGGAAAACATGTGGAACTGATTTGCAAGAATATATCACACAACATATATTTACTGTGAAATGTGGCAAGTTGTATATCACAACACACTTTTAGTGGCATACCATGCTTTAATTCAATCTATATTAACATATGCTATTCTAGTTGGGGCCACTCATCTCATACTACAGGAATATTATCATTTCAAAGGAAAGCTGTAAGAATCATCGCAGGATTAATATATAGGGATGATTGTAAAAATGCCGTTAAACAACTAAAAATACTTACCTTGCCTTGTGCATATATACTGCCGTGTCTTGTCTACATAAAAGATAACCTAAATAATTATTCGACACATGATAGTTTACATTCTTATTCAACATGCAATAATGGCAAAATTAAATCTAGAAATGGGATAAATTATTACGCAATAATTTTCTTTAACTTATTACCGAATGCTATTCAAGAACTTGACTCTAAACGTTTTAAATTTGTGATTAAAAGTTTTTTGCTAGAGCATGCGTTTTATGACTTTGACGAATACACGTCACACAGTGCAGCGATCTTATGGGGCAAATGGACAAAAATCAGAACTCCAAAAAAATCAGTAGTATCATAAGACTTATTTACCATAAAGTTGTCCGACATTAGTCTACATTTACATCCACAAATATTTATTTTACAATGTAAGGTTAGTAAAAAAAATAGTGCATGTAAACGTGCATATATATAATACCATAAAATATTATAAATTATACTTTATATTAGAAATATTGACAGAGAAAGAGATGTAAAAGTATACTTAGGATCCAGAAATATTTACATAATATAAACAAAAAAATGTCCCATGTCTATTCTGCCCCTGAATCACTTTCACTGTCATCGCTAACATCAAGAGGGAGTTGTGATATTATATGCTGTCAAAAGCTCTACTTCTTCAGTTAACACGAAATACCCTTTAATGCCACTGTCATCAACCATATTTTTTCCTTTTTTGGAGATTATTTTTCTGTGGAAAGCTAGTAAAGGATCTGATGTTATGATCAAATGATTCATCAAATCAATGTTTGATTCCGTTCGCAACTTTTTTCGAGTGTGTGCAATCTTTCTTTTCTAATTTCGTTATGTCGTGCCTTTAGGCACTCTTCTGACATTTCACCAATTGGTATATTGAATTGAGAGATGACTTCATAACCGTGAACCAGTATTTTATGGATAGTCATAGGCATATTATATCACGAGTACTCTTGCAGATACAATTCCCAAGTGTTCATGGCAAGATTGTTAAATTTATTTACATTAATTTTTTTCTTCACAGTTCAAAATTTTCAAAATTAGGTAAAATTTATGAGGCAGTGTCTCGTTAAGGCCGGTAATTTTGGCACTTATTTTATATTGCTCGAAAAATTTTCTAGCTGTATTTCCGTCATTGGAACTACCATAACCTTGTTTTGGTTTGTCTATATTGAGCCCTGACTATTTTTTAAACTCTTTTTGAATTCGTTTTTTGGTTTGTTCTTTCAAATCCTTAAACTCCCTTGAAGCTCGTCACTTTTTAAAAAGGAAAGCGATATGCTATTTTTAAAAAACATTCCAAGAAACGAAGCCAACAATGCGAAGTTGATAATCCATATTTATATTTTTCAGATCCGCTACAAACTGAGTCAAGTCTGTTTTATTCATTTGAGTCGGTTTTGCTCCGCATAGATAACAAGTAGACTTTGTTTCGGTCACAATATTGCATACACTTCCGTCAATCATTGTAAAGTGAAATTCAAAATCTACGTTAAATTCTCTTTCGCCAATTCTCATGCTAATGTTTTTAATACCTTTAAAACAATTTTAAAATTTATTGTATTCTTGTTTAATTATTTCCTCGTTTTCCTTAGAAAACATAAATTTAAGTGGTCGACAGACAAGAGTTAAATTTAATGAAGTAATGCTATGTATATCTACAACATTAATAATATTGAAAATACTATTAAGAGTTTTATATAACATATTTTGAATATTAACTTCAACAGCTGTCTCAGAAGCGGATTATATCTCAATATATGAGTGTTGTTTGAACAGATTAAGTCTATGTAAACTAGGAAAAGTATCTCTATGTACGCTATTTACCACAGTCCTTAATAAATTGTACTTGCGTTCAGATAAGTCTAGATCTAAGTAAACAGCAAGTGCTTGCTGCAAACTCAATTCTTTCTTTACTTCCTAAAGTCCTGTTGAAGTTGATGGACCAGCGATACTAGAAGCGAACTGTAATTCCGCACTACCGAAGCTTTTTACGAATGTTTCCACTTTACGTTTTTTTGTTTTGACGGAACACTCTTCGAACTGCTTTTGTGGACGGCCCCGGCTACTAATTGAGGTAGTCGAACTGATGTTGGTAGATTTTATTAAACTTTCAGGGATTGAAATTTTCGAGGCGAGAAAACCACTTTCTTTTTTTAATAAATAGGATCTTGAACGTGAGCACTTTGTCCACCTTGATTTTAAGTTATCACATATTAATTTTGCAACATTCAGTTCGTAATACATTGCTTTATTACAGTAAATTTGTCTTTATCTACTGCTGACACCCAAACTTCAAAACATTCACCATACGTAAGAGGGTGACCTATAAAGGAAAAAAGGCTT
>JANEYF010003132.1:92500-142942 GCA_029963845.1 Rhamnusium bicolor
TGGAGTATTAGAAGTATATGGAGAATTGATCAACCGATTGCTTTGAAATTTTGGTTGCCAAGATAATCGAGTATGATCTCTCCAACTAAAATATTTTCAAAAAGTGCGGTGTTGCCACTTATAGGTAAAACTGGATAAACATCTTCGTTATTTTAAATGGAATAACCCTGTATATTTTTGCGTTTTTTGGATCGTCGTCTCTTTCGAGTAACTTTGTTAATATTTCCTATACCTATCTCAAGCCGTTTTCGAGATAATAATTCTTTCTGAATTTATTGCCAAAAATTTGACTTTCAGTAAATCGTGATTTTCCTACCTACGCAGCAATTAAAAGATAGTTTTTAGTTGCGGCTAGGCAAGGCCTGGTGGCATCTCCTCCATTAATCAAATGTTTCGAATATCATACAGGGGTGAGTTAGAGAACGCTTTCTATAAGTGACTTAGAAAAATGCACGAAAGTCAATATTTTTAAATGGAATGCCTTGTATATTATTACTGATTCGGAAAGGCGATATATTTACTCCTTTAAAAAGGTAATATACTCTATACCTAATGCACACCGTTTTCGATTTATGGGCACTTTTCTGTATCCATGGAGAGTGCAATAAGATTATCAGCAGAACTTCAGCAGAAGATTTAATGAGAAATATCCGAATTTGCCGCAGATGAACAACAGAAAGTTTTTACGAATTCAGAGAGGAATTTTATAAATTTTAGTTCGTCATTAAGAGAAGCAAGAAATTTACCTAAACCTGTGACATCTGACGAGGTAAATGAAATCAATGTGCTAGCATATTTTCATGCAAATCCCCAGTATTCCATACGTTGTGCTGAGCGGGATTTAGCATTGCCATATTCATCCATTCGAAGAATACTAGCAAACCATAAAATGCATAATTACAAATTTACAAGAGGATGACAAAATAAAATATTACATATACGACGAAAAATTGAATTCCAGAAAATATTTAGATATAATTAGAACAATTATTGTGGAAGACTTCCTTGATATTATGTTAATTGAAAAATATATAACTTGTTGGTATCAACCTCGACGGGGCTCCCTGCACATTGTACACACGAAATTAGTATGGAGTTGGACCGCTTTTTCGATGATCGTTGGATTAGACGTTTGGGACCGTGGAATTGGCCTCCGAGGTCCCCTGACCTTACCCCGTTAGATTTCTATCTTTGGGGTACTCTTAAAGATAGAGTTTATAAAACTCCAGTCTACAACAGGGAAGAATTAGAACGTCGAGTGATTCAAGAGATTGAAAACTTGGACCCCGCTGAAATAAGAGCTGCTACAACAAACGTCGTCCATCGTTGTATACAAAAGTGTCTGGAAGTTAACGGTCTACATTTCGAACAATTTTAACAATATTTTTAAGATTTTTATATTTATTACTGTTATTGGTATTATTTGTTATTGCTACTTAGACTTTGTTACTGTTGTTGCTACTTAGTTATTATTTTTTCCTAATACTAACACTGTTATTGTTCTCTTAATGATGAACCAAAATTTATGAAATTCCTCTGATCTGCGGCAAATTCGGATATTTCTCATTAAATCTTCTACAAGTTCTGCTGATAATCTTATTGCACTGTCCATGGATAATAAACAAATCAATTAAAACCGTGTTTGAATAATTATTTTCTGCCATATTTGTGCTACATAGCTATTCAAATTAGGTGCAAATATCACTAACGTCAAATTTATTTAGAAAATAACATCTGTTGTCATTACAAAATGACAAAACAAAAAATTTCATGGCCCACCCGTTATGATATACCAGAAGACTAATATTCTTGGTAAGGTTACAGAAAAGTGCCCATAAATCGAAAACGGTGTGCATTAGGTATAGAGTATATTACCTTTTTTAAAGAGGTAAATGTATCGCCTTTCCGAATCAGTAATAATATAGAGGGCATTCTATTTAAAAATATTGACTTTCGTGCATTTTTCTAAGTCACTTGTAGAAAGCGTTCTCTAACTCACCCTGTATGATATTCGAAACATTTGATTAATGGAGGAGATGCCCTCAGGCCTTGCCTAGCCGCAACTAAAAAACTATCTTTTAATTGCTGCGTAGGTAGGAGAAAACACGATTTACTGAAAGTCAAATTTTTGGCAATAAATTCAGAAAAGAATTATTATCTCGAAAACGGCTTGAGATAGGTATAGGGAAATATTAATAAAAAGTTACTCAGAAAGAGACGACGATCCAAGAAACGCAAAAATATACAGGGTATTCCATTTAAAATAACGAAGATGTTGCCAGTTTTACCTATAAGTGGCAACACCGCACTTTTGAAAATATTTTAGTTGGAGAGATCATACTCGATTATCTTGGTAACCAAAATTTCAAAGCAATCGGTTGATCAATTCTCCATATACTTCTAATACTCCACCCACCGTGGCTCACACTGTATATATATATATACAATATATATATATATATATATATATATATATATATATATATATATATATATATATATATATATATATATATATATATATATATATATATATATATATATATATATATATATATATATATATATATATATATATATATATATATATATATATATATATATATATATATATATATATATATTAGTATAAAGAGGTTTTTGGGTATGGCGAATTTAAAAGAAAATATTTCAACTTTGTTTGACTTCCGCTTATACCGGAAATAACACCAAACTTTGTTATTTTAAATGGAACACCTTATATATTATTGCATATTTGGGATTTCTCATAAAAATTTAGCTTGGGTTTGTGCACCGTAATGTAGCCTTAAACCTACTATTTTCCGGAGATAATTAATATTTATGAAAAATTTTGACGGTTTCTATCCTTCGGAAAAATATCGATATCTTCTATCATGTTACAGATTAAGAAATTTTCTTTTTAAACTCATACAAGTTCCCTACGGTCTAACTAAAAGTGTCCTTATGCTTTCACAATTTTATACAGGGTGTTCTATTTTCGCAGTAAAACATTATTTTAGTTCAAACGTCAAAAAGTCATTTTTTTTAAATGGAACCCCTACATATTTTTACAGAATCTAATAGATTATTGAATTCTGCATCGACTGATATTACCATTCCCTATACCTATCTCTTTTGGTTTTCGCACCATAGACGAATATTTGTAAAATGAACATACAAAGCACTGTTTGTTACTAAGCAACACAAGTTATAACTTGCTTCCTTTCTAATCATAAAAGAGTGTAATCATGTGGATAGTTGATAATTATTTGTTAGTTATCAAGAAAACAAAATCAATAACCATCAAAAAAACAAAAGATCATTTTATTATTAGATTTATAAAAAAATACTTTGTAATAAAAAATTTACAAAATTAACGAATACATTGAATAAATATTTAATGCAGCAACTGCTCAAAATTCTTTCCATTTTGCTCCAAACAAGCCAATATTCTGCGATTTACGGCATTTACCGTGGCTCATCGAATTTCGTGGGAATCTAATTGCTGAAATGCAGCCCTTACTCTATTCTTTAGATCTTCTTTGGAAGTAGCCGGGGTGGCATAAACAATATTTTTGATTTTACCCCAAAGGTAAAAGTCTAAAGGGGTCAAATCAGGGGACTTTGCTGGTAATCTCCAAGGTCCTCGGTATCCAAACCACCTATCTTCGAACAATGATACTAATTCGTCATACACTTCCCGTGTATTATGTGGGCCGCAACCATCCATTTGATAATACATAGAATTATAAATATTTAGGGGGTAAACTATCAATAAACGTTTCAACTACTGTTCTCAAGATTTCCATGTATTTGTTACTATTTAAATTTTCCTCGTAGATATGATACTTAAAAGTGTTATCTACTAATAAGGAGAAAACGTTAAAACTAAATTTGGTCTGGAAATTCGATTCCCGTACCACATGAGGATTTTGTTGTGTCCAGTTGTGCAAATTTCGCCTGTTGAAAATTTCTTCTTTGGAAAATTTAGCCTCATCAGTCCAAATAATTCTTTTAAAACAATTAGGATTTTCTTGAAGACGTACGATCATCTGTTCACAGAAATCAGTTCTTTCTCGAAAATCTTCGGGTTTCAATGATTGTACTTTTTGATACAGAAAGTTATGCATCTTATGCTTCTTTAGAATTCGTTGAATAGACGAATATGAAATTCCTAAATCTCAACTAGCACCAGGAATAGATCCATGCGGATTTGCATAAAAGTAAGCCAGAACATTAATCTCATTTACTTCGTTATCTGTAACTGTCTTTGGTATTGTCTTTACGTCTTTAACTTTGCCAAATTTTAAAAAAATTTAACCTGATTCTTCGGAATTTATTGTTTGTCATTGGTGGTAATTGTCGGTATTTCTCGTTGAATTCTCTGCACGTTCTACTAATTATTTCCTTATTATTTCCATAAATAGAAAACAAATCTAATATTACAGCATTTGTATAAATGTTTGCCATTATTTTTCACTAATAATTCGCGTAAGTGACTCTACGCACACAATAACATGGTGTTGACATTGGTAAAAACAAAACATTTTTACATTTGCAGCCTACTAGATGACATTCTGAAACAGTGCTGATGTTGTACGTACATTTTACAAATATTCGTCTATGGTGAGAAAACCAAGAGAGATAGGTATAGGGAATGGTAATATCAGTTGATGCAGAATTCAATAATCTATTGGATTCTGTAAAAATATACAGGGGGTTCCATTTAAAAAAAATGACTTTTTGATGTTTGAACCAAAATAATGTTTGACGGTGAAAATAAAACACCTTGTATAAAATTGTGAAACATAAGGACACTTTTAGTTAGACCGTAGGGAACTTGTATGAGATTGAAAAGAAAATTTCTTAATCTGTAACATGATAGAAGATATCGATTTTTTTCCGAAGGATAGAAACCGTCAAAAATTTTCAAAAATATTAATTATCTCGGAAAATAGTAGGTTTAAGGCTGCATTATGGTACACAAACCCAAGCTAAATTTTTATGAGGAATCCAAATATGCAATAATATACAGGGTGTTCTATTTAAAATAACAAAGTTTGGTGATATTTCCGGTATAAGCGGAAGTGACACAAAGTTGAAAATATTTTCGTTAAATTCGCCATATCCAAAAACCTCTATATACGAATTTTCAGATTTTTAAACTCGAGATATCCCGAGAAACGTCTAATACCCGCTTTCCGTGAATAACCCTGTATATATATATGTATATATATATATATATATATATATATATATATATATATATATATATATATATATATATATATATATATATATATATATATATATATATATATATTATTTTGGACGAATACTGCTTATCTCTGGCTTGCTTTAGGTGTTGGTTTAAATATTTTTGTTTTTCTCAGTCTTCTGATGTATAATCTATGAAAATATTGATATGGGTGGTCGAAGACCGTAATTGATACGGAATTTGAGATTAACAAATGTACAACCATTGACATCATGAGAGGGCAATACTGAAAATTTTCTGAAAATGCATAACTGTGGATGGAAGCATACTACGATATCTGGATGCCGGTGACACCTATACGTTCCTCTAGGTGTGTTGCGAAGGCAGATCTAGGATATAGCAAATAAACGAATTCCTTCCACAAGTACAAACACCTACTCCGAGGGATTCGGTTTCTAGAATTTATGAGGATTAACAAGATATCTGGAACTAATATATTTGCGTTCCTATTTTGCCCTATTTCTTTGGAGTAGTAAATTAGACAGTAGATGAGCTGTACTAATTAGACAGAGATACCGCAAGGTGATGCATATTCACAGAAGCATTCATTCTAGATCTATTTGTTCCTCCTCCTACATCAAGAAGGGGACCGAGCACTCTTGAGCCTTAATGTATGCATAACAGAGTAATACTGAAGCTCGAATCCACTTTTAAGGTTTGTCATTAAACTGCAACAAGTGCAGGACTGCAGAAAAGGTCATCTTATTGAATACAAATGGCGTCGCGCCGGCGATATGTTGATGTAGTCACTGACATCAACCAAAGCGCCTAAAAGCCCGATTCAAAATTGCTCTTCTGGTAGTACGTCGATAAATCATGCATTCTGATTTCTGTAACATGAAAGCACTGAGTTTATGGACGCTTGGTGAGCTTTTGACTTCACACTTTTATGGTTAACTGAGCAAGAGTTGAAAACTGAGGGAATATCATGGCATGCTAGTATGGTGTCATCTCATCAATACTTGGACTACCGTAGCCGTGTGATAAACTATGATTGCGCGAAATTGCTTGCATCTATTAAAATATTTAATGCTTATTATATTTTATGGTTTTTTATAAGTTTAACAAACAACAATTTAAAAGTGTTAACTAGAAGATTATACAACTATTTAATTTTTTGGTGAAGACGCCTATGAAGAAGATATCACTTAAAGCACACATCATTAACGTAATACTTTATTAAAATTTCATCGAGTATGCCATGATATGTCAGTCAAAGCGCGAAATTGCTATTTAATTTGAAAAGTTTGTCAGAATTTTTATCGCGATATTTTACCAAAAATTGTTATTATTTAATAGTCGTGGATAATGTACAGTTATACCACTGGTCTGAAAAAAACAAACTTAATTTAAATAAAAATAAAACATATTATATTATTCATATTACGAGGAAACTATAACAGTTCTTATTTTAATATAAATGACTATGACATTAAGTTGTGTGAATCTGTGAAAATATTAGGCATAACATTTGATAGTCACCTGCAATGGGAAAATCATAAGACATCCTGTGTAAGAAATTACGCAGTAGCAATTTAAGGTTCATGTCTACATATTGCAGCCGTGATGTATTTTTGATTCTTTATTATGCCAATTTCCATTGTCATCTGAAATATTGCATATCTAATGGGGTAACAGCACACACGTTCATTTTGCAAAAATATGCTATTCGAATTATAGACGAACTCCATGATAAAAACATTAACATTTTGACTACCATACTGGAAGTTTGTATATTTTTATACAAGAATCAGCATACATCTCTTGCCAACCGAATTAACCATAACCACAATACCAGATCTATGGAATGACTATAGCAAAAATTACATCGAACAGACAAGTCTTTATTACAACGGCTGTAAATTTTTTAATTCCCTATCTGATGACATTAAATACTCAAGAAATGTGCATGTTTTTAAATCTTATAAAAATACTGCTGGACAAAAATTGTTTGGTATACTATCGACGATTTTTTTAAATGTTTTACGTTAAATGTGACCTGTGTAAATCATTATCTATATTACGCATTTTTTCCATTAGTACTTAATCTGTTTTTGTATTCCAAAATATATCTATGTTCTTCTGGCCTGTTTCTGTATTAGATTTTTTTCTCAATCTTTTTTACTGCCATTTTGTATCAATTTTGATCAGTATAAAACAATTTTTGCTGTACATTATGAAATATATTTTGTTTTTCAACTGCATTTATATTTTCCTACCTTTATCACGTTTTTTGTAACATTTTTTGACTTGTTTAAAATAATATCTGTAATATACACCAATGAATATATTATTCATGATAAAGGAAAACAGAAAAATTCTCATGTTTTCCTTTATCATGAATAATTACTCATATGGGATCAATCTATCTACGTTAGAATATATTATTATTATTATTATTATTTTGAAATAACTAATACCAGACAGTCCTCTTGTGGCCTCCGGTGTCTCACGGGAGTTACGCCGGCGAATTAACTACGGCCACTTCTCACATCCCGTAGAGTTAGTGACTGTAGATACACTTGCTGATTTTTGGCAAGCCGGTATGGTCTTCAGTTCCGAGAGCAGCGTAGGCTTTATCCCTTCGACTATACCTATTATTAGGACGACCATCTTGACTGGGTAGCCTGGGTACTGCACTAGGAGCTCGTACCGGAGATAGCCTGACAGTCGGGAAATAGTTCCAATAAATCGACATTTCCTGTTCTCGATAACGGAATCAATATATCCGAGGACGTACGGCAGCACTGGTGTCTGATCTACCCCGTAGAAGTGCCTTAAGTGGTAATATAGCACTCGTAACGCCGCATTATGTCGGTGGATGTAGGCCGAAATCACATATATGGGGCATAGTTATGCACCGGACTTCCTTAGTGACGCACTTTATCCCCAGACGATAACGACTTCCCCTTCATGATAAAGCCACTAATATATATACCTTTTAGATTAGAATAAGGGCAGATATATTTTAACTTTAAGCCGGAGTTGTTGTATCTCCGTTTTGTGCTATTTGTAATTTAGTAAATAATATTGTTTTTAAAAACTAAGTTCTTCTGACAAAACGTATAACTGGCGCTGCGAACAGGATAGTGCAACAAGAAGTTGAGGCAACAAACAAAAAGTGCTATTCGAAATCTTCCTGGTGGATTTTAATCCTTTGTGTACTATTCACCTCGCTTACGTTCCTTCAGTGAACACCTCCGAAGAATCTCCTTCAGTGCAGACCTTCGTTGGACGACTCCTACAGCGAGTGCGAGAAAATAAGGCATCAACACGACGCAGAAGACTCAGGGTTTGGCAATGCTATCTCCCATTATCTTCCTGTAAGTAGATCACCTTATCCTCATTTTTAATTTAGAATTAAGTATTGTGACCATTGACGTTTTTCGTCAAAGAGTGTAATTTTCATGTCAAAAAACAACGTAGAGATTATCGAAAATAAAAATATCAAACTTTTCCCGTATAAAATACGTAAAGAGCAAAAATCACTTAGCGAAAATATCAATTTAATTTCAAACTCAAGCGCGAGCTCTAGTTTAGAAATATTAGATAGTATAATTTTGGAAAGTTCTAGAGAAATCACGCTAGAAAACTTTAACAGAATGGCTGCAATCACTACCAGTGATATTTCAGAATTATTAAAAACCCTACCAACATTTGACCACAACGACAACTTATTTATTACTAAAGTAGAAAAACATATTAGTGCGCTAAATAAATTTGCCTTAACACCATTCCAAAAAATTTTAATTCACGAACAAATATTAGAAAAGATCAAAGGTCTTGCCGAATCTAATGTTTATTCAGAAAATACTGACGACTGGCCTGACACTAAAGCCGCGTTAATATAATATTACGGAGACCCAAGGGATCAAAATTTATTAACATCCGATTTAAGACAAATTAAACAACTTTCAAATGAACCCATGGCGAAATTTTACCACAGAATCGTAGAAGCTCAAAATTCATTAACCTAATACTATCAAATTCACATCGAAGACGAAAATACCAGAATTTAAAAAATTAACGAAGTAAAAACGCAAGCTTTAAAACAATTCGAAGCAGGTATTTGAGAACCTTATCGATCAATGCTATCAAACACACCAGCCGATAATCTTGAAAATGCTTTATTAAAATGCCAACACTACGACAACAAACAGACGTTCATTCGACAATTAAATTTTTCCAATTGAAGACCGACACAACATATACAAACACCCCGTATCAACAACACCCCACGTATTGTTAATCAGCCGCAAGCACCCCATACTGTAAGTGAACCTGCACCGTTCAATTATAGCACGAACCGCTCACAGCAGGTTAGCAACAACTTTAATAATGCGAAACCAGCATTTGGGGATATTAACAAACCAATCCCACAAAGAAATATTTTCCCAACAAACAGACAAGTATTTGGCCCACCGCAACGCACACAGGCGCAAAAGCAAAATTCTCATAACTTTTATAAACGCCTGTCGGTACAAGCAAGCATAAAACCTCCTAGAAATTTTCAAACTTCATCCCATCGACCAACATTTGTTTCTCGAGAATTACATAATATGGAAGCCAAAAATTTCGAAATTGACGAGCAATTCTACTGCTATCACGAAAGCGTGACATAAGCCCCGCTGAACTTGTGCCTAATTATGTAGATACCCCAGAAAATGAATATTACAACTTCGAACCAGATCAAAATTTTCAAACACTTGCCTCAGAACCACCACCATCGATTTAAATAATATAAGCTACGGTTCAAAATTACCCTTCTTTTATTTACAAAAACTTAAAAGTCTTAATCGATATAGGTGCGACCGATTCAATTATTATCCTAATAAAATAAAAAATTTCAGGCAACATCTCTTTCAAGAACAACTTCATGTAACAGGCTTACACAAAACTATACATTCTGACCAAAACCTAAAACTTAAATTATTAGAAGAACTAGGAATAAACAATAACATAAAAATACGCGTAATTCTCTGGCATTAACGTTTCGACGTATTAATAGGTTCAAAAGATCTAGATAAACTAAAAAAAAAGTTTACAAATTAACGACACCTTGATACCTTTTTACCTTGAATATAACGACATGCAATTAGATCTCAAATTAAATTATTACTAATGAGATACTAATACCCACAAGCATAGAGTACGGCGAAATTTACATTCCCGAAACCATGCTTGAAAACAGAATTATTATTCCCGAATGTCTCGCCATTACTCAATACGGTTTTGCAAAAATCCCATTAGAAAACTCACAAGAAATTGAAATTAATTTTAAAGAAAGGATTCAGGTTCTACCAACAAATTGTTTTGAATAAGTAACACCCGAAAAAGAAATCCACAAATTAAAATTTGCAGATATCATTCAAACAAGACATCTAAACGATGAAGAAAGACAAAAAATTATTGACCTTTGCTACAAATTGAAAGATTGCTTTTATAACGAAAATTGCGACTTAAGTTTTACTAACCAAGTCAAACATAATATTAGAACATTCGATAATGAACCAATTTTCACTAAGACCTTCAGACATCCTAGGAACATGCAGGAAGAAATTCAAAAACAAATCGAGAAATTATTACGCGATAAAATCATCAGACCTTACAGTTCACCTGTATGGATAGTGCCGAAAAAAGAATTCATGCAAGCACTTCAGACCATACCTATTCGGGAAACGATTCACCATTGAACTGACCCCAATCCCCTCGTTTGGTTAGCGAAAATCAAAGAACCAAATTTGCGATTACTCAGATGGCGTTTAAAACTTGAAGAATTCGATTTCGAAATAAAATACAAAAGAAGCAAAGAAAACTACGTAGCCGACGCACTATCACGCATAGAAATAAATATTAATGAAACCGAATCAATAATCCCTCAGATTAATGAAGTCCCAAACTTAAATGACGTAGACAATATATCCATCGAAGACTTAATTAACGACCCCTCGTTAGACAATAACCCCGAGTACGAAACCGTAGTAGTAGACCTCCTAGAGACTTGTCATTCAGTAAACAATGATGACAACGGCCTAGTCGTGCCAATTTCAGAGCTACCTGTAAACCATTTTAAAACCGCATAATTATCCTCGCGAATAAGGCACTAAAAGAACTAGTCACAGAAAGACAGTACCTATTTAAAAAATCAAAAACACAATTAATAATTAAAATTTCCACTATAAATGTAGACGAACATATTTTGTAAATATGTAGAAATTATATAGGCCCGAATACTCCATACTGCCTATACATACCTGACGAAACCTTGAAAAAAACAATGTTTAACTATTTTTAAACAAAACTTAAACAATAGTGTAAAAATAACCATTTCTAGTCATATTTAAAAGATATAATTCAGTCGGAGGAACAGAAAGAGATCATTTTAAAATATGACAATGAAACACATACTGGCATAACTGAAACTTGTAACCATTTAAAACAAAAATATTATTTTCCAAACATGAAAAACATGATAACATCATACATTAAGTGCGAATTATGCAATCAAAATACGAAAGAAACCCGAAACTTGAAGGACCCATGATTCCGAGTAAACCTTTCGACACGATTCACATAGACACTTTTACATACCAAAGCTCGAAATTTCTACCCATCATCGATGCATTTTCAAAATACGCGCAAGCATACCATGTTAAGAGTATTAGTGCCCCAGAAATATTAAATAAATTAAGACACTATATCTTACACCACGACCGACATAAACGAATAGTTTGCGATCAAGGTACAGAATTTAAAAACAACATGGTATCAGAATATTTAGAACTTTTAGGAGTTGAATTACATTACACCACAAGCTACATCCCCAACTCTAACGCATTCATAGAGAGACTACACTCCACTTTACTTGAAAGACTAAGAACAATAAACCTTAAAAACCCACGCAAATCGCCGGAAAATCAAATGATTACCGCAATTTGCATATATAACTAATCTATCCACTCAAACACGGGACACTCCCCCTTTTCAATACTATATGGCCCTTACCAACATGAAATTAGTTTTTCATTATATCAAAACATTTATGAGAATTATAATCAGAAGCGAAAAAGCGAATTACACCCTTTTATCGAACATATTTATACAAAAGCAAAATTAAAAGAATAAAAATTCTCTAAATAAACAAAACTCAAAGAAAAACGACACAAAAATCAATTTATCTAATAATTCAGATATTTATGTAAGAACAGACAACAGAGGAAATATTCCCAAATAATTGACTGTACCGACAACACGATAACAATGTTACAAAACAAAAATCAATTAAGTAATATTAATGTAAAAAAAATCAGAAGATTAAGACGAGATCCTTGTCCACAGGTCCACCATCTTGGTAGCACAGACTCTTCAGATAATACCGATTCAGACTAACTGATTTTACCAGGAAAGCCTAGTATTAGCAAAAACCCTTAATATCTACCATAAAATTTATTTCTCCTATGACCTCTCAATTTTAAATGAGCGATTTCAAAGATTAAAAACCAATATACAAAAATTCATACATTCAATAGAACCACTGAATAGGCCTAATCGCGCTAGTTGCATACAACTACAACGCGAGTTACAAAATATTGAAATTAAAGTAAATAAACTAACCACCACGACACATAATAACAACTTTGTGCGACCAAAGAGAAGTTTAATTGACGGTTTAGGAAATATAATTAGATTATTCACAGGAAATCTCGACCAAGATGACCTAAATAATATAAACAAAAACGTTGAAATCCTTTATAAAAATTAAAACTCTATAAACAAAAAGCTATCACAAAGTATAACGCTATTCTCAAAGATCACTGATAAATTATACGACGAATTAAGAATCCTAGAACTTAACCAAAATTATACACTATCAATAATGTCAAATTATAAATCTCAAAACGAACAGCTATATATTATTCAAATACAACGAGATAATCTAAAAGCGTTTGAAAATCAGGTTGATATTCTCACTAGAACCATTACTCTCGCTAATAATAACATTCCGAATTTAGAAATAATTACACTAAAAGAGTTAAATGAAATTCACTTAAACCTTTTATCAGCATACGACAAAGGTGCATTTACGTCCTATGATTTAACTCATCCATTCGAAATCTTACAGCACACGCAATTCGGTATAATAGCGATCGATACATCCTTGGTCATGGTACTTAAAATTCCTATCCTAAATCCTACCCATTATAAATTATCACAGATGTTCACCTTGTTCCAAATAACCAGTCGATAGTATTGATACCACCTGCCAAACATTACCTAGAAAATGAAGTCGAAATAAGATGGGCTGACAAATGCCAACTCACTACACAAGTATATATATGTCAAATATCGCACGAAGACACCTGTAATTTACAAAATATCAAAAATTGCGAATTTACAAAAACAATCAATACAAATGCCTACAAGCTTATAACCAATGGACTATTAGCCAGCTTCTCTAAAAAAAAGAAATTATTGAAAAATGCCAAAATGTCATAATACGACGCGGAATTATTCACAATAATATAATCCTGTCAAATTGTTCCATAATTATTGACAACAACTTGATAAGCACTAACAACATAAAATTCAAGATAACAGAGAATCCAGTAGTTAATATGGAAATCCCTCAGCCAGAAACAAAAATCCATCTCCAGTAGACCCATTTAGAAAATATACAAAAGCTGAAAAACGATTTACAACCCCTAGAACAAGAACACATACTTGAAGCCCCCGAAGTCAACGTTGCCCACATTACAGCCACGATTGTTACTTATTTTATGTATAATACTTGTTTTCTTATGTATCTTTAGGCAACGACTCAGACAACTGCTTTGTGCAAAAAGGCACCTCATTAAACTTGACCCTCAAGAATTCAAGGTCCTGCAAGCTAAATATAACCTGGATCCCGAACAAGCCCTTGACGAGGACGTCAAAATCTAAGGATGGAGGAGTTATACACCGGACTTCCTTAGAGACGTACTTTATCCCCAATTCCAATTCCAATTTAAAAGATTTATTCATTGTTTAAATACATAATAAGGAACTTAGATAGGATACAGAAAAATAAAATTACACAAATATTCACAATAAATACATGCATAATCCTAACCATCAGGCTTTACATAGTAATACTCGTGTTTATTTTCATAAGCACGACAAGCCGCTGGGTCAGTGAATCCGCACACTGCGGGGGGGTCCTATCCAGCTGATCGTTCTTTGACCCTGGTGGAGAATGTATCCTTTTTGTTATTTGCTGGTTTGGTGGACGTTTTCCAACTGTAACAACGTAATTGCAATAAATAATAGGCATAAGCTTATGATAATTGAGATGAGATAAATACTAAAAAAATGTCGTTATAGTCAGGTATACAGGAAAAAGCTAGAAAAAAAACCTGTTTAAAATAATTCAAAATTTAGATTGTCAGTAAAAGGGGCGGGTAGGGAGTGGAGTAACCATTAAGGTAAAGCTTAGGCTTAGAGGGGGTGGGTAGGATGCCGTAAGGGTAGGTAAGGTGCGTATGTCTGTCGTTGTACGTATGTTATTATAGTTATTCGTAATAAAGTGGGAGGTTTTCGTGAATTAGTCGATGTGTATGTTGAAAGTTGTGGTAGTCACGTATGTCTGTTATATGTGCTGTCAGTACTGATTTTTGTATGTTTTGTCTAAAAAATTTGGTGGCAATGTGCGTGATGTAATCTTTAATGTAAGGTATGTCTGTAGTCTCGTGTAGTTGTTGAATTGTCACGTATCTGTTTGAGTTACTGAGAAGTCGAAGCAGTTTATTTTGCATCGTTTGGAGGCGCCCGTACTGGGTATCGGACATCCTGTTCCAGACGACGCAACCATATGTTAATATAGGCCGAAATACGGCTTTATAAAGCAAAAGTTTTGATTTTAAATTAAGCACTGAGCGTCGGTTTATTAACGGATAAAGCTTATGGAGGGCCATATAGGCCCTATTGAGCGTTTTTGTTATATGCTGCTTAAAGAAAAACCTTTGGTCTAGATTGACCCCAAGATATTTAACTAATTTCTTCTCCTCAATAACTCTGTTGTTTATTGTCAGTGGCGTAAATGTGGTGATGTTAGTAAATTTCTTGGTAAAAGTTATGGTTTCTGTTTTAGTCTCATTTATCACTATTTTCCAGTCCTTGTAATATTTTAAAATATTAATTAAATGGTACCGCAACTTGGTAGTCGCGGTTTGAGCGTAAAAGGACTGGGAATAGATCGTGGTGTCGTCGGCGTACATTATTGTTTGTGTGAGTGGGTGTGTTGGTATGTCTGCTAGAAATAAATTGAATAGAACTGGGGAGAGCACCGTCCCCTGCGGGACCCCAGCCCTTATAGGGTGCTGGATGGAGATGGTGTTGTTGATGCGGACGGTGAAATACTGGTCCTCAAGATAAGATTTTATCAGAGTTACAAAATATACAGGGAAGCGATGCAAATTTGTCAGTTTGTGCAGGAGACCTCCATGCCAAACTGTGTCGAATGCCCTCTGGATATCCAGGAGCAGCATTTTTGTGACATGTTGCTTGTTAAAGCCGTCGATCACGTCGTGCACAACTCTGCAGTGACAACGTGGTATTGTGCCCTCCTCTGAAGCCAAATTGTAAGTTAGGTATTAAGTTTCGTTTCTTTATAAATTTATTGATATTAAATAGGTGTACCTTTTCGGTTATTTTGCCTAGAGTATTTAATAAAGAGATGGGCCTGTAACTAGCCGGCAGCACCGGGTCCTTACCTGGCTTCAAAAAAGGGACAATAATTGCAATTTTCCACGGTGCAGGGAAATATTGCAGGCGTATCGACGCGTTTATTATGTGTGTAATTTGTACTAGGGTTTTTTTTTGGGAAGTTTTTTGTACAGTATGTTAGGGATGGTGTCGGGGCCGGGAGCTTTCAGGTTAGGTAGTGTTTTAAGTATATTTTTGATTGTGTTAGGAGATGTAAAGAGTTTTGAGAGCTTGTGTGGGGGGATGGGAGAGTATGTGGGGATGTGTTGAATATTTGCGTCGATATTGACCTGGTGCTCGGTCTCGTTAGGTGAACTGTTGTAGGTGCCAAAAAGGTAGCTAGCCACGGCGTTGGCTTTCTCCCTGTCGGTTAAAGAGGTATGTCCGTCCGTAATAAGTACGGGGATTTGTGTGTTGTCCTGTTTAAGCAATTTGGACATAACCCACAAGGAGTTGTCCCTCACTGTGAGCTTAGCTACCTTTTTTATTCCACTCGTCATTTTTGTGTTGCACGAGTTTATTAGAAATGTTATTCTCTAGGTCCTTCAGCCTTCTCTTGTCGATCGGCCTTCTGTGCGCCTGCCATTGTCGGCGCACGCGGTTTTTGAACGTAATCAAATTTTTTAGGCCAGCCGGGGTAGGTTCATCCCTAGGGCCCACCCGAACCTGTCTAACACATTTACGCCGGGCTTTAATAATATTTTCTGTTAAAATAGAAAATTCAGAATCGAGCTGTTCGTGTGTTAAGATGTTAGCATTTATTGTGGTAGACAGGTTCAGAAGATGCTTGAACTTATCCCAGTTGGCCGTTTTATAATCAAAAATATTGCGGTGAAGGGCGTTCCGATCGATGCCGAAAAGGCTGAAGGTAACAGGGTTATGATCGGAACTTAATTCCGGCCTGGACACCAGATCAATATGGTGCAAATAATTCTTGTTGAGGACGATATCGATATGTGGGTGTAGTGTTGTTTCGAGGATAATGTGTGGGTGTATTGGTCGATATGACCGCAATACCTTCCCTTAGTGCATAGTCCTGCACGACTGTGCCGTTGGAGTTGCCGCGCCTGTTTTTCCAGACGACATGCCTGGCATTTAGGTCCCCTGCTAAAATGACCTTGTTTTTTGCGAGCAATAAGTCCAAATCTCCATCCGTTATCCTATTTCGGGGTGGGTTGTACGCCGCCACAAGGGTGGTACCATCACCTAGCTCTATGCCAATATTTTCTATAGGAATGTCCGTTGGAGGGGCTGGAATGTGGGGAACGCCCTTCTTCACCAGAATGGCTACGCCTCCCCCACTCCACCCGGTTCTGTCGGCCCTGTAAATAAAATAATTGTTAAATTTAATTTTATGCTTGTTTTTTAAATTTGTCTCTGTCAGTAGTGCAATGTTAATTTTGTTGTCGTTTAAAAAATGTCCAAGCTCATTAGCTTTGCTAATGAGACCGTTACAGTTTCAAAGCAGGCACTTAGTTAAGAATTCTGTAACTTGGGAGAATATTTTGTGTAAAGTCTTGAAGGACTTGTATTGCCTGCATTGGGTCCGTAACGGCCCTCATCATTTGGTTAAGTTTCTGTATAGCCAAAATTGTTTGAGATTAATTATTTTATTAAGTTTGTCCAGTTCTTTTGTCAGTAGGTTAAAGTCGTTGAAAGTAGAGTTCGTCGGTTGAGTTTGTCTGGGTGGGGTGGCGTCCGTGGTCCGTGTCTGTTGGGTCGTGACATTTCCTGCATTATCCTGGGGGCGGCTCTCCGGGGGCGGTTGGTTTTTTGTGATCTTTGCAGCCAGGCGTTGGAGGTGGGTGTGGGGGCGGCGACAAATTTTGGGGGCGGCGGTCTTTCATCCTCGTTTTCGGTATTTTGTTTCAGCAAATTACTTCTATAGATGTACACAGGGCAATTGATGTTGCTTGCTGTATGTTGTCCCTGGCAATTGGCGCACTTGGGGGCGGCGTCCAGTGGTTTTGTACAATCTCTGGTTAGATGTGGGCCAGCACACTTCACGCAACGTGGATTGCGGTGGCAGTTGGAAGTGGCATGTCCCCACATCTGGCATCGTCTGCATTGCGAGATAATTCTATCATTGGTTCTCCTCTCCCATGACACTTTGGTATAGAGAACATATTTTACTTCATTATCCAACTGCTTTAGGGTTGTATCTTTGTCAGTTACTACAAGGTACAGTGGGTTTCTCTTCGTTTTCATCTTATAAATATTAATTATCTGAAAATTATGGGTATCTATAAGATCGTTTTTGATGTCTTCGATAGGTGTGTCCCCTTGGACCCCCCTAAGTACAAAAGCATGATTCTTCTCGGACCTGCTAGTATATGAGTGGTATTCTATATCAGAATTGTTCAATTTGGCTTGATATTTATTAAATTCATTTTTGTCATAGACATATAAGAGTATTTTACGTGAAATCCTAACTTAATATTAGCTTGCAGTTCCGCCATGAATTCTGCATGGCGGGGAGGTATCCCTTTTAAAACTAGGGGTGGATTTTTCGGTGGAGGTTCATTCCTGGGCTTTGGTTTGAAATTGTTTTCGTGGTTTTATTTAGAATAGCCGCGGATGCACCCCCTTCATCTTCGACTAGGGGTAGGTTGGCAATCCCCAGACGATAACGACTTCCCTTCGTGATAAAGCCATTAATATATATACCCTTCAAATTAGAATAAAGTCAGATATAGTTTAACTTTAAGCCGGAGCTGTTGTATCTCCGTTTTGTACTATTTGTAATTTAGTAAATAAAATTGTTTTTAAAAACTAAGTTCTTCTGACAAAACGTATAACTAGCGTGCATAAATGGTAAACAAGCCAGACTACCATTAAATAAGGCAAAAGATAAAAGTCATGTTAAAAGACCGCTGTTTATTATTCATTCAGATGTTTGTGGCCCATTGACTCCTACAGCTCTAAACAATAAAAATTATTTTGTTATTTTTATTGATGAGTTTACTCATTATTGTGTTACTTATTTAATAACATACAAATCAGATATTTCTGCTGTTTTTCAAGATTATACAATACATTCAATCACTAAATGTAAATGGAGTGGATCTTACAAGTATCAAAGTCTATCGACTGGGAAAACCAAACACTGACAAGAAAAGACCCATAAGAGTCATATTAAACAGCTCACATGATGCTATACAGATTCTCAAAAGCAAGAGGAACAATTCCGGTATACAAATTTATAGTGATCAAACCCCTATGCAACGTAACTATTTAAGAAAATTGCAAGATGAGCTTAGACAATTAAAAGCAAATGGGGACAGATCTAAAACCATAATAAAGTATGTAAACAATGTTCCTACTATAATTCCAATCGCCAATGTTAAGAACAATCAGTTAAACTAGAGGAGCCCAACAGCATACAAGAAATTAAATGTAATTACCAAAATGTGAGAGGTCTTAACAGCAAGATTCAAGTTTTATGTTTCCGTTTCTCAAGCAGAATTTGATCTAGTGGCACTAATTGAAACATAGCTTAAAGAAGATGTGTTAAATACTGAACTGTTTCCTGAACTATATAATGTGTATAGAAGTGATGGAAAACTACATTTAACGGAACAGACAACTGGAGGTGGGGTTCTTTTAGCTTGCAAAAAAGATATAAGGTCAGAATATACTGCATTACCAACTATATCAACAAATTTTCCCAACATTGATATCTTATGCTGTAAATGTCAATTTAATTTCACTATTGTATACGTTCTTGTAATATATATTCCACCAACCACTAGCATAGAAAATTTTGAGTTATTCTTTGAGGCCATAGAACAAGTGGATTTTATATTAGGAAAGCATATACTTATATTTGGGGATTTTAATATACCACGTTATGTCAACAATGATATTAATGATAGAAAATCTATAATTGTAAATAACTTCGTTACCTTTTTTGATATGCAACAACATAATAATATAATTAATAACAAAGGACGTTTACTTGGACTTGTAATTTCTGATCTTGAATGTGAAATTTTGCATGATAATGCACCTCTTGTGAAGGAAGATATTTTTCACCCAGCTCTTTTTATTAGTGATGAAACGATTACGATGGCGAATACGATTAATCTGCGATTATCGAGGTTTGCCGATTAATCGTAATCGCCGATTAAATATACGATTATTACATGCTTCACATGCAGTATTTCCCGACTGCGGCTATGAGCTGCTTACTACCTTGTGCGCACTGCACTTTCTGGAAGGTCAGGTGACACGCCATAGCGTGTGCGTGTGATTATATTATACAATTGTAAGTCTTAGTACTCTTTAGTTTTTATGGTGAGTTAGCTGTTTTGCGTTCTATTTGGGTTTTATTGCGCTGTATAATGTCATCAAGAAACAGACAGGAAACGAGTGATGTGTGGAGACATTTTATAAAAATAACTAATGACCCAAACAAAGCAAAATGCAAATATTGCAACTGTGCGATTTCCAGAGGAGGAAAAAATGCAGCGGTGAAAGGTTATACAATGTCTAATATGTGGGCTCACGTGAAACGCTTCCATCAAGATGAAGCAGACAAGATAAATGAAAATAATCCAACAAGTAGTGAAACTAAAATTACTCCAGGTAGGTAGCCAAAGTTATGCATTTTTTTTTTACTTGATAAACACAAGCAGACATGTAAATCTGTACGTTTGTTTAGACCATTATTCTGCATTTCATATAGAACAGGTGTGTTTTTGGTTTTGGTTAACTTAACATCAACAGAAACAAATTAAAAGCGCGATTTATAAGTTTTATATCACTTTAAATTTAAGTACTTAGATACCTGGCGTCATCTTAAGAAATAACGTGCCACTAATAATTTGCCACCGTTCGCGTGACTATAAATTTGTTTTTCAAGTGCGAATAAACGAATAAAATGGAAATTTAAAATGAAATAATAAAATATCATAACCTGCTTTATTTAATTCCAGTATCAGAGCCACCAGCAAAAAAAACAAGCTACCATTGCAGAAGTTTTTTTCAAAGGCGTATAGGTATTCTTGTGATGATCCGAGAGCGAAAGAAATAACTAGGCTTATAGCTGAAGAAATATGTCTGGACATGGAGCCTTTGGACCACGTCAATAAAATGGGATTTCAAAGACTTATTAAGAAAGTTTGTCCACAATACGAAATGGTTTCAAGGACACACATGTGTCAAACAGTATTGCCAGATATGTATAGTCGAGTAAAAGCCAAAGTAAAATCCGAACTAAGCCATATTCCTTATTTTTGCATAACAACTGACTTATGGAGCAGCGATGCATCTTCGAATGTAAATGATTTCATGTGCATAACAGCACACGGTTTAAATAACAATTTTGTGCCACAGAATTTTAGTCTTGAAGTGATGCCGTTTGAAGGTGAGGCCCATACTGGAGGCAATATTGCTGATAATTTGTTTATTGCATTATCTGATTGGGAAATTACTGACAAAGTCAAATTAATTATAACTGATAATGCTCGGAACATGACAACTGCTATGAAAAATTTCCCCATAAATTGATCACCTAAGCTGCATAGCTCATACGCTGCAGCTTGTATTACAGGATGCTATATTTGCAAACAGTGATGTTAAAGATCTTATACTCACTGCAAGAAAAATAGTGGGACACTTTAGCCATTCATGTAAGGCTGTAAAAATATTGCAAGAGGCACAAAAACAACACAATATTACTCAGCATGTTCTCGTTCAGGACGTCCCAACTCGGTGGGATGCTACATATGTAATGTTAGATAGACTGAATGAAGAGCGTGTAGCAATTCAGACAGCTCTTCTTAAGCTTAAATGTCCACATCAGTTAAATATTCAACAGTGGGTTCTAGCTGAACAAGTGGTAAATATTTTGGCTTATTTTTATGATGTTACAAAGGCATTGAGTAAAGACCACGTTACGCTAGCTGACGCAATTCCACTGGTAAACTCCCTTTTTAGAATTGTACAGAAAAAATCAGATCAGGGTATTGTTAAGATTATGGCAGATAATCTGAAACTGCAACTGTGTGAGCGATTTAATAAGATCGAAGAAAATGAAAATTACATTCTAGCGACTGTTCTTGTTTCGTCTCCAGGCCACTGTTGCAAAAACAACTTCTTCTTTCTTCCATGGAAATTATAGCCCCAGAACAAGCAGCAAAAGTTGTTAGTGTACCTTCTACGAGTGAATCAAACACCACATGCAAAATTTGGGATGTGTGTCAACAAATGATTGATGAAGCTGAACATGAAGAACCACTATCTAATTTTATTGTCAGCAGTTTTAAAGAGGAAATTGAGGGTTATTTGAAATCATCTAACGAAAGTCACTCTTCAAATGCATTTAACTACTGGAATGAAAATACGTCGTTTCCAACACTTAAAAAACTGGCTCTCAGGTACCTATCCTACAAGCCATCTTCTGTGCAATCAGAAAGGTTATTTTCAACAGCAGGGCTTATTCAAACGCCTAAAAAAAAATTGACTGAATCCCGAAAACCTTCAGATGTTGTTTTTTTAAAAAAAATTTAGTCGGCGTTAATTTTCAATATTAATTTTATTATTTTTAATCATTTGTTTTATGATAAAACAATTTTATCATTTGTTATTTCATTGTTAAGTTTAATTTGTAATAGAAAAAATATAATTTTTATGTATTTTTTTACCTTAATAAATATATAATTGCTATATAAAAGTGTTTTCAGTAGCTTTCACACATTTTTATTATTTTATTTATTAATCGTAATCGTACGATTACCCTAACAATAATCGTAATCGTAATCATATAGTGATAATCGTTTCATCACTACTTTTTATTAAATTAAAGATTTCAATAAGAAACAACAACTTCTCTTTAAATTCTAATCAAAAATTACATAATTTTAAAAGAGCGAATTATCCGGCCCTATATAATGTTCTCCTAGTCACAGATTGGTACTATTTGCAAAATTTCTCAAACGTAAATGCAGCAACAAAAAGAATTTTATACCAATTTTTACACCATTTTAGATCAGCACGTTTCTCAATTTAAACACTATAAGAGAGTTTATTCGAAGTGGTATACAAGGGAAATTATCAATAATATCAAAATTAAAGATAAACATTATCGCAACTATAAAAAAACAAATTCTTATTATCACTTAAATGAATTTAAACGATTTCGGTCTTCAATCAAACAGCAGACAGATGCAGCATATAACAGCTATCTTGAAAATATTCAGTATTCAATATCTACAGATTCAAGAAACTTTTGGTCATTTGTTCACTCAAAAACGGCAACAATCTAGAATACCGAGTAAAATGATGTATCTCGATAAAAGTTATGAAAAGCCAGATGAAATTATTAATATATTCAGTAAATTCTTTAGTTCAGTATACGCTGCTCCGAGCGATCAGGACAATAACAATAATATTACAGCCAACACTAATTACGATAATATTAATATCACCAATATTACAATAATTGAAGTTGAAGAGGCTATGAAAAGTTTAAAAAAATAAAATGACATCGGGTCCGGATTTAATACCTTCCTTTTTAGTTAGAGATTGCGTTTATGTGTTATCGGTTCCATTGTTTATACTATTTAATTTGTTTCTTAATACGTCGACATTTCCGGATGATTGGAAAATGGCAAAGGCATGTCCAATTTTTCTTTTCTTCAAAAGTAATCAACTACAGACAAATTTCTATCTTGTGTAACTTTGCAAAGGTTTTTGAAATTATTTTGTACAACCGCATCTACTTCTCCACGAAAACAGTAATATCACCATATCAACATGGCTTCATGACTAACAGACAACCGTAACAAATTTAGTAGTTCTCACTCAAAATATATCAAATATTATAGACCAACAAGGACAATTAGATGTGGTGTATACAGATTTTTCAAAAGCTTTTGATAGAATTGATCACAACATATTACTGAAAAAACTGAAACATTTTGGATTTAACACGCAGTTGTTACTGTTCTTGCAATCCTATCTAACAAACAGATATCAATTTGTGTCATACAATGGTTATAAGTCATCAGTGTACACATCATCGTCTGGGGTTCCACAAGGTAGTAATCTTGGGTCATTATTGTTTCTATTATTTATAAATGATTTATGTGAGGGTTTAAAATACGATAAACTGGTGTACGTAGATGACTTAAAATTTTCAGAAATATCAAATCTGAGGAAGACTGCGCGCTGATTCAAAATGAACTTAATAGAATTAGTCAATGGTGTTACCTTAATAAATTAGACAACGTCGAAAAATGTAAAGTTGTTTCTTTCTAAAAAAAAACTGGCCTCATTACAATTACTCCATAAATGGAACAAGTCTAGAATATCAGACTTCAATTAAAGATTTGGGTATATACTTTGATTCTGAGCTGAGCTTCGGTGAACATATAAGAACCAAATCGAAAGAAGCCACAAGAATGCTTGGCTTCATTATAAGAAATTGCAAATCTTTTACCAACCTGGAGGCTTTAAAATTACTATATTACTCATATGTAAGATCCAAACTCGAGTATGGATCGATTGTGTGGAATCCGTATAACGAAATTTATAAGCAGTGCTTAGAACAAGTCCAAAGAAAATTCCTAAAATTCTTATTATTTAAATTAACTGGACACTATCCCGACAGAGGTATGAATAACAATCATTTGTTAAAACACATTTAACTTTGAGAGCCTTGAATTTCGGAGAATTTGTTCATTTCTTGTATTCCTATATAAAATATTTCATAATAAAATTGACTGTCCAGAGATTCTTTCACAATTTAATATCAATGTTCCAAGATTGCATTCTCGTCTGAATCCAACGTTTTACTGGAATCGTGCTAAGACAAATGTTTGTTAAAATCACCATTGTATTGTATGTGTAATTACTTTAATAAATTAAGTGATGTTTGTGATTTAAATGTTTGCTCACAACAAGAATTATTAAATTGTGCTAGACAGTTTCTTTGTGGTTAGTTTTAATTGTTTTGTAGTTTTTATATTACCACATCACATTTCGTTCACATAGTTTTAAATTTTAGGATGCTTTTTATGCGTTAATTGTAATATTTTGCAGTCAACGTTCTATGTTAATATTTTTTTTTTCTCTCAATATTATTAATTAGTTTCAATTTAGCTTTGTCCTGTAATTGGGTTATACCTGTTGGGCAAATAAAGTATTTATTATTATTATTATTATTATTATTATTATATCAATATTTTCAGATGCATCTAACCATAAAGATGTCAAACTTTTCCCCACTCTGATACGTTATTTTAACGTAAACGTTGGTATATGTGTTAAAATTATCGACTTTGTGTCTCTTCCCGGGAAACTTCAGAGCTTATAAGTACATCAATAATTGATATTTTAAATCAAAACAATTTAAATAGCAAATTAGTTGCCTACTGTGCGGACAATACAAGCACGAATTTTGGTGGTGTAGCCAGAAAGGGTACACAAAATGTATTTAAAATATTAAATAACCAACTTCCACAAAAAATAATTGGGGTGGGCTATGGCGCCCATATTATTCACAATGCGATTCAGACGGCAGCAGATATATAGTCATTTCTACATTTTTACTGTGCGAGTAGAATCCCTAAAAACTTTTTGTGAGGAGGCAGAAGTTGAATACCACAAACTCTTAAATAACAGTAAAACAAGATGGCTTAGTCTTATGCCAGCAATAGAAAGAGTTCTGAAATTATATGTTCCGTTGAAGTCTTATTTTTTATCACTGGAAAAATGTCCTGTACTTATACAAAATTTCTTTAATAATGAAATGTCCGAAATTTGGTTAAAATTTGTCCATTGCCAGTCCTCATTATTTCATGACACAGTAAAACGTATTGAGAGCGAGAAAAAATACAATCATGCAAGTGTCTAGGGAAATAAACAACCTAATCGTCAAATTAAATGCAAGATTAGATAGTATTTTTTTTGCCTCTTATTATTAAACATGATTTGACTAAACTTACAGAGGCAGGAGAAATAAATAAAGATTGGTTCATTAGTCATGTTTCAATGTTCTACAAAAACTGCTTAGATTACTTGACTTTGTGGTCTACTGAATTTTTAAAAATTGCTTGGACTGGACAGAACTGAATAAAAATATAGAATGGGATGCAGTTCAGGCATCGCTTACTTTTATTTCAGAACACTTTAGCCATAACATTATTGACGAAAATGCACTATTTGATGAGTTGTCTTAAAAACTATGCTTGTCACGAGAAAATTGGAGAATGGGAAAAAGAAGAAGTCACTGTAGATTTAAAATGGATGGAAGTATTTAATCATTTCAAGCAGCAGCATATTCCATTTGTTCAATTATCACACTTGAGTTTGCCCTTTGTTTACCAGGTACAAATGCCCCAGTAGAACGAATATTTTCAGTAATTAATCATATATGGAGCAATGAAAAATCAAGAATAAAATTGGTAACACTCAAAGCCATGCTACTTGTGCGCATCAATATGGGAAGTTCTTGCGAGGATTTTCTTTCCAAAATTAAAGACAATAAGGATTTGCTGAAAAAGGTTCACTCAGCAGAAAAGTATTTATAAATAATATTTTTTCATTAAAAAATGTGTATATTTTAATATATTTTGTATAATTTCTTTGTTGTATATTTTTAAAAACATATTACTACCTCTAGTTACTCTAGTACCTAGGCGATTCAAGTTATCAATTATTCTTCCTAATCATTTCGCTACACAAGGGGTTGCCAACAAAGAAGGTCCCACTCCACCACCATGTTACTCTACTCACTCCCCAGCAGAAGTGTACAGCAATCACTCAAAAGAAATCTGGTCACCCTATACTATATTGTTCTAAGTTCTAACTGTTTTTTCTTTCATCTGACTGAAAATTTGTTCATGTTCATTGTATCGATATTTGAAAATCTCGATATTTTTTTTCGATATTTCGTTGATATCGATATTCAATGTCGATACTAGTATCGATATTCCTTCCTTTCGATATCCCATCACTACTTCGTTGCAATTGTTGATTGAAGAAGCTCAGAGTACTGACTTTTTAATGAAAAATATTTATGCAGTTTTATTACTTTAAAGATCACAATTTATTAACTTTAAATCCAGTTAATAGTTTTGTGGATGATCCCCATTACTTAATTCACCAGAATATCCAAACAATGGTATGTCCTTGCTGTTTAAACTTTTTCCCATCGACATATCTGGGAACTGAAGCGATTTGACAACAAGCGCCACCTTAGTCCCAAGAGGTTCAAATTGTTTTTAGGACACAAATTTTAAGTGTCTTTATTTATCGCTTATTTCCTGATATTAAAATTGAAAGACACCATTTTCAAAAATTCTTGAGTACAGTAATGTTTGCAATGGATCTAAACACATTTCCCAAAAACTTATACCATAAATTTCGGTATGAGGCCCACAAAGGCAGTAGGAATGTGTTCCAACCAAAGCAAATTTTTAAAAATAAAAATAAGTCCAAAAAATATTCTCCTTGTCATCGAACAAAACGCTTACACCAGTGGTGGATCTATGGAAGGTTAAATAAAACAAAGTTTGATTCAAATTTATCAATTATATTTTTTAATGGCAAATTAAAAAGTAAATTTATAGAAACTGTTCTTAAATAATTTGAACATTATTAGCAAAAAAACCTTTGTTACTTCATATCATATAGTTTCGTCAATGAAAGTCACAGTCCCATCGACTTCTTGAGATATGAAATGTCAAATCTGCTGAGGGATCATATTATATCACTCCATGTACAGGTTGTTTCGCAAAAAAACATGTCATAACTCCGTTATTTCTTGCGCGATGTAAGAAAGCGAAGAAAACAAAATTAATGGTTTTACAAATACTACAAACTGGCAATAATTTTGTTTTTTTCAACATCAACCCTTTCTTTTTCAAACAAAAGGCAATATATTTTTTACTTAGTCTGGTAGAGATTTTTTTCTTGAATTCAACAATGTGTCACAACTTGATTTTCGTACAATGTTAGTTGGAAAAAAAGTAAGTAAAAGTTTATCAATATCAATTTGGACTTCTAATAAAATTACCAAGTGTGCCATGAAAACAATCAAATCAACAAACCGACGCAAAATGTCATTTGAGCTTCTACATTAATCTTGTATTACCAAGTGTGCTATGGAAAACAATGAAATCAACAAAGCGACAAACGTCATTTAAGGCGTCAGTGTTATAAATTATTGTTGCTTATAATTTGTTTTTTATGAAATAACAAATAAAATAACCATGAATAACAGTGACTCACCGACATGTTGCAAGTACACTTCGAATGCAATAAAAATAGGAACCAAGCGGTGCGTCTTTGCATGATTCGCTTTCCGAATAGAGAAGTTCCAGAAAGCCGCAAATTTGGAAGACGAATTTGACAAACTATGGTGCTTTTAAGAAACCCAAACAAGAGGAACGTCAATTCAACCAAAATGTAGAAGTAAATGTTCTTAGTGTGCAGGAAAATCCAAGAACTTCTACTCGTGAAATTGCCAATGATATGAATGCATCAAAAGCTACTGCACATAAAATATTGGAAAGGTACAAATTCAAACCCTACCTCAAAAAATGCAAGCACTAGACGAAAATGATCGTGGTCGAAGAGAGCAATGTTGTCGTTTTTATTTAAACATGATCCAACAAGATCGTATTTTTTTATAGGAAAATAATTTGCTCTCATGAATGCACTTTTAGCAATAATGGCATTTTTAATAGAAACATCCACCGATATTGGAGTCAGGAAAATCCCAGAATTATTGTCGCAAATAATTTCCAACGAAGATTTAGTGTTAATGTCTGGTGCGGTATCCTAGGCAATCAATTGATAGGACCATTTTTCATAGATGGCACACTAACTCAAGAAAAATATCATCAACTCTTGAATGAAGATCTTGAAAATTTATTAGATGACTTGTTTCTTGCAGATTTAATAGAATTTATTTTCAACAAGATGGGGCAACCCCACATAACGCAAGAGTAAATGTTAATTGGATAAATGCTACATTTGGTCCAAGGCGGATAGGCACGCATGGACCACATCGATGGCCTGCTCGTTCTCCTGATATCACACTACTCGATTTTTGGTTTTGGGGCTATCTTCAAGCCCAAGTGTATCTAACACATTCGGAAAACGAAGACATTTTAAGGCAGAGAATAATCAACATTTGTCGCGAAATACCTCGCAAATTTTATATTGAACGCTACCAACGGAGGAGTTCGAAGATATGAAATATGTACTCGTTAAGGTAGGGAACAATTTGAGCAATACTTATAATATTTCTCATTGTTACAATAAAATTTTCCAACATTATCAAAATGTATTATTTCACAAAGGAACGATAATTTTTAATAAAAGTAATAAATATCTGAAGGCTTACATGACATTTGTCGGTTTGTTGATTTTATTGTTTTTCATGACACACTTGGTAATACAGGATTAATGTAAAAGCTCAAATGACATTTTGCGTCGGTTTGTTGATTTGATTGTTTTCCATGACACACTAGGTAATTTTATTAGAAGCCCAAATTAATATTGATAAACATTTACTTACCTTTTTCCAACTAACATTGCACGAAAATAAAATTGTGATACATCGTTGAATTCAAAAAAAAACTCTACCAGACGAAGTGAAAAAATATATAGCCTTTCATTTGAAAAAAAAGTTAACTATCACCTGACATTACAGTTGATGTAAAAAACCAAAATTAGTGTCAATTTGTAGTCATTGTAGAACCATTAATTTTTGTTTATTTTTTTTTTTGTTCTCAAAAAGGGGACAAAAAAATAACGGAGTTATGACTTGCGGCGTTTTTTGCGAGACCTGTATGTATATCCGCTGAGAAGAAGCAATAACTCCGAAACGTGTCCGTGGCTGGATCTTTTGTTTTCTTTTTGGTTTTGCTTTGCATTACGAGGCTCAATATCTTTAGCTTTTTATTCATCCAAGCAAGTCCTTAACGGACAAAACTTTTAAGTAACAGTTTCCCATTGATACCGAGACGCAAGATTTGTGGTAAAAAACTGTGGTTTTTGATAGCAGGTAGACACTTACGCATATTGTTCATTTGCTCGAATCATTTTATAAGACTAGATTGACCCGGACACCTTTCAGTATGCTAATCTAAACTACTGGCCAAATGAAAGTAATGTAATTTTCTTGTGTAATTTTGAGGAATATCTTCAAAACGATAGGAAGAACCGAAAATGCGGTCTTGAAGATTTGCTTGCAAATTACATCAGAAATAAACTGGCTTAACGAAGAAATTAAATTACGATAGAGAGATCAGACGTTGTATACAGAGTGCACATTGAAACCGTTGCAATTTTTCAAAATTTCGTTTCTTTCGAAAATGCAAAAAAAAACTATTGTAGGTTTTTATTTGTCATATTTGGATAATCTATGGCCAAATGGGAAGATACGGTTTTGGGTGTTTCTTGACTTCTGATACTTCTAGATAAAATTTTTGTTCTGAAAATGAGTCACACTTTTTACACTATTGACCTATCACACTTCAGCGAGCAGTTGACACAAAAGGTTTTTTACTCGAAATCGATTCGGCAAACATAACTTTAACCACCTCACAATATTCGCAATTTAAATGTAGTATTCAATATTAATCAAGTGTGGAAAATTAACGACCTAACGACCTACTCACTATTTTATGGAGTTACCGGTTCAGTGCTTTGCGGAATGAAAATGAATATGAATTTAATAATTTCCAAGTTTGAGAAATGTTGAGAAAAATTGCCTAATCGGTTTTTTAAGTTTTACGTTAGCTCCATTATTATTGAAGATACGATGTTTGTGTACAATCGTAAACTGGAAACAAAATTTTCGGACATTTTGAAATCCTAATTTCACTCCTACAGGGTGCTAATGGTTAAAATGTCATGAGTATTTATACGGGGTAAATTAAAATATTAATGACCATTAAATTATTCAACAACATAATGGTGGATTCTTTCAGTTCTTGTATTTTTACTGTCTTTTTCCAAAACTTTTACAAAGTTCTACTTAATAATGTGGTCCCTATTCCATGCGTGTTCACATATTTTTGATTTTCAAATTGTCCCTTCCCTAGCATAGTTCTTGTGTTCAGCGAGCCGTATATCGAAAGGTCTAGATGACTAACCGACATAAAATTTACCGCCCCCCATGGAATATTATTAATACAAGTCTTTTATTTTTACTTGTCATTTACCGGTTTATCTTCCATAATATAGATATCAACGCGTTATTGGTCTTAAACACTGGCCGCACAAAAACTCATTTTCAATTTTACGTAATTTGTCAGATAAAATACGTATACATGGAATTACTGCTGTAGAATGAAACTCAGATCGTTGTATTTTTGTGGTATACTTATTCTACTTCCAATATTTGAAAATTCCTATCAACAAAACTCGGGATATTGGTTATTTATTAATACAATTTTCGTTTTATATTTATTAAAATGCCACTATACGATCAAAATTAAAAATAGTTACCTTACAATAAAAGAAATTTTGCTGATGGGAGGGTCTGTAAGCGTGTCAAACCTCCAGCCGATCTTATCTCCCCATATCCTTTCCAGACCCGGGAGGGGGATCTCTGCACCACAGATAATAACACTGTAAAAATAGTGCATACTGGCTTTCCAGGGAAAAAATTACCTGCTACATTCCAGATAAACCTGGTTACCTCAAATGATTAATTCACCATCAATGCTCAAAGGAGACGCTTCAACGACTGAAAAAAAAAAAGGAAATATTTAGACTTCTACGATTAAAGTAACATCCACCCTGTTATTGACTGTAGAATCGAAATAACGAGAAAATTTAAAAATTTAAGTTAATTCTACATCCTTAATGACCTTAATAACCTACAGCTGTATTCAGTTATAATTTTAACCAACTTTGTTTTAATTTAGCGGGACCTAGTGACATGTCAATAAAATTTTAACAGACGTCAGATTTGTAAAAACTGAAAAGGTTAAAATGGGAAATTTGGTATATTTTATGAACAAGAAAGAAAGGAACAAATGTAAGTGGAATACTATGTCTAATTATTACTTATTATAAGTTGTAACTAAACTAGAGTTGGCAAATCGGTCCGCAAGTCACAGGCGGTGCCAGGTAGAGAAATACCCAAATACGTAAACGAAACTTGTTTACTATTTTAACAGACTAACATGTGATTTTAGTCTATTGTTACGCCTCCTGTGTACAACGTAATTTATTCCTCTCCGTTGTATTGTTGATAATTTTATTTGTTGTATTTTATTCTTGATATTAATTTAATAATAAAGTATGTCAAATCTGCCAAGGTAAAAACTGTTTCAAAAATTATAAATAACAAGGTGCTACAAATTGTAAGGTGTGCGAAACAGACCTGATGTGATGTGGGACAAACGTGATTGTAAACGTCACGCAAATTATGTGCAATATTACCGTCGACAACACAGTTTATATTCGATTTACTGTTAATACTGATTGCCTGTGATGTTCCGCTGTACATACTCAATAAACAACCATTTCAGGAGTTCTAGAATAAATACAAACCCAAGGTGACGTTACTAAGTCGCACAACGTTGCATAACTATGTACCAACTGTAAGCGAAAACATTGTAAATAAGATCAAATGTGTACTAAAAAATAGACGGCTGTGGTTATATGCTGACGAGACGATAGATTGTAAAAAAAATTCTATTTTAAATGTTAATAGCACGGGTACTAAACAGACATTTCCACTGTTACTAGCTAGCAAAAGCTACTGAGTGTACTGGCCAAACAATTACGAGGGTGGTGCTGGAGACGTTAGAAAAATTTGACCTGTCAAAAAGTCAAGTGTTGATGTTTGTGACCGATGCGATTGGTGCCGCGACAATGCGTTTGGTAGGCCGTTCTCTTCAAGAACACGGTTGTAGGTTGTTACAAGTTACGTGTAAAGTGTATGCTTTACTCCTTATGGCAGAAACTATTCGACAAGGTTTTCCAGAGGTAGATGCATTAATAGCCAGTACAAAAAAAGCAAGAACGGTATTCCCGAACCGACACAGCCGCTTTTTACACGTTGGAGAACATGGTTGAGGGCAGCTTTTTAATATGCTGAATATTTACAACAAATAAAAGCTGTGATATTACAATTCAATCTAGATGAGGCTGCAGCTATTAAGGAAAGCCAGACAAAATTCAAAGATATTTCTGTTGAAACGGTTTTAAAAACTATTCACAAGAACTATAAAGGATTACATGACACCATACAAAACTTACAAAACAATGCGTTGTCGTTAGCGGAATCACTGCAAATAGTGGACGAAGTAAGTCGACTGCTACACTCTATAGGTGACGCAAAAAATGAGCCCTTTGGAGAAAAGTTCGCATGTGTGTTAAAGCAACACACCGGTTTTACCAGATTAAGAAAAATTTGTGATGGTACTGATGGTGCATCTGCAGATCCGTTAAGTGAGTTCAAAGACCATTTTATGTATGCCTGTATTACATCAATAGATGTCGAACGGTCGTTCTCATAATATAAGCATATTTTTTTCACCACACAAACATTACTCTCGGAGACAACCATAGAAACATACCTACATGATGTTGCAAAGTTTATACAGATCTTTTCCAGTTTGTGATAACCAAGCTAGTTAAGAGGGTAAGTTGTGCATACATTGTTATAAACTTTAACAGTTTATTGCTTTTATTACTAGTTAATTTCTTTTATTACACTTATTATGATGCGTACGCCTATGTCCTGCGGCGCATTTTTGTCAACTCTACTAATAAGCTAGAAAATATTAATTGAAAAATTTCAAAAAATTATCGGATCATCTAGACATCCCAAGGAACAATATCCACTTAAAAAAAGTTTTATCCATTTTTCATAAAATGCGCTTATTGTTAATTAACAAATTTTTTTGTAGTTCACGTTTATGTTTATAACCAGATAATTGTTAAACTAAAGACGTGAAAATTATAACCGATGCTTGATACATTGTGACAACTATACTTTATGAAATAATCACATCACGATATTTTTAATTGTTATAGTTCATTAGTTATTAATATTTTACGTTAACAAAAAACTAATAACCGATAAAAAAAGTTGAAAATTTTTTTATCAATATTTGTTATCACAGTTTTTGTATATCAAAACACTATTAGATTTAATAATTTTTAAATTGTTAGTGGTATTTGTTTAAAAAAATGTTATAAATAAATGAATTAGTTGCACATTTTAGAATTTTTTTTTGCCAAATTATTAGTATATTATGATTTAAAAAAAATGTTTTCTTAAAAAAAAATATTATTGTTAATAATCATTTGATAATAAACAATGGTCGAATGTATTAATACTTTTTTATAGAAAAAAAAAAACTAAAAACAACCATATACAACTAGTCACAAAAAAAATTTTTCGAGTTTTTATAGAATTTTCAATGGATATTAAAAAAGTTCCAAATTTTAGAGGTGATTTTCAACAAGATATAACCGGCGAAAAAGGTCGTACAGAAAATAGTAAAAAAAAAAGGAAATTGTAGCTTTAAGTGTCTACTTTTCAGACCTGGACTGTAAAACTTTTTTTTGTGGGGGCGGTTTTAATTACATAATTATCCGAAAATCAACAAAAAGTCTCCAAATTTTTTCTCGTCTTTAAAATGAGCCCCAAATCCCGTCTGTGGACTTCAAAAAAATTTTTCCATCATGCGACCATAAAGTTCTTCTAAACAATTTAATTAGCTTTAATTTGATCTCTGAAAGAGTTCTTACCGTACGATGATTTCCAGTAAACATAATACGCTCAGACCGTCGTTCGTTGGTCGGCGCGGAGTTATCGTTCATCATTTGAATGTAAAAAAAGTCCATTTACAACTTTTAATCGAAAATCGATTACTTGTGAACTAATGATCGTAAGAAAATGGAGGTACGGGTTTTTTGGTAGGAAGACGGGTTTTCTTTGTGTTTTTAAACTTATTAAACCTTTCTCTTTTTTTTTTTCCCAAGTGGAATTTTAAAAAATTTTTAGAAAAATTTTTTTTCCCCCCCTCTTCCCCCCCCCCCCTTTTTTTTTTTTTTTATTTTGTTTGGGTTGGTTTTTTTTTTCGTTGGGTGGGGGTGGGGGGGTAACTGCAAAATATTCTCTATAAGACACAATTAGCTGGTGATTGATAAAAAAATTTGTTTGAAGCGATGATGTTGGCTGAAAAAAAGTTGAAAATTTGCGAATTTAAGGATATTTGGACAATTTGGTATAAACTTTGGATATAGTGAATTAACGAAGGATATCTGCCCGTAACTTTTTATAACCTCAAAGTGTCCTTAAAATATCCCTCAAAGTTGGGCAAAGCGCTGCGATTATTTTTTTCTTAGTGCCCCGAAGGTTTCAATTGAAATCGCTTTCGGCCACGGAACGAAATCATCTCAGCAACAAGTTTTTTGATTTTTATGCATATTTTCGACTTCAATAAGGGTTTTTGGAGGCTATAAAAGTCATCCTTATTTTTTTCCTCAAAAACATGTTTTTTTGAGCAGAAAATATTTTGCAGTTTCCAAAACCCTACTTTCCATTTTCTGTACGATCATTAGTTCCCGAGTAATCGATTGTCAAAGTTGAAATGGACTTTTTGCTTTGATCAACGATAACTCCGCGGCAAATCAACGTACGGAGCCTCTTTCAGAGATCAAATTAAAGCTAATTAAATTGTTTAGAAGAGCTTTATGGTCGCATGATGTAAAAAAAAATACATTTTTGAAGTCCACAGACCATTTTAAAGACGAGAAAAAATTTGGAAACTAGTATTTTTTTTTTGTTGATTTTCGGATAATTATGTGAAAACTGCGTGAATAGAAATAGTAGTTAAAAATTTACAGTCCAGGTCGGAAAACTTGACACTTCTAAAGCTACAATGTTAACTAAAAAAGGCTTTTTTTATTATTTTCTGGTACGACGAGTTTTCGCCGAGTTATACTCTTGTAGAAAATCTTACCCTAAAATTTGGAACTTGTTTAAGCATATCCCTTAATTTTTGTGACTAGTAGTATTTAATAGCTTGTTAATTAGATAGAAAAAAAAAAAATTTTACGATTCTATCATTTATAGGAATTTTCAATTATTGCTGACTCCGGTTACAAAAATTATTTAAGTGCCTCCTTCTTTTGTTAAGTTATTAACTCTATATCTTTCAAACTATTAGAGATACGACAATAGATATTCAAGTCGTTTTTATAAAGGATTAATTAATCTTTAAAATGAGTTAACCACCTAGTTTGTAACTATTGTTAATCAGCTGTTATACGCATTTGTTTATAAAAAATTAAGGTTTCTTTGTCATTTTCGAATCTTCTATGACTTATGGCTTATTAAAAATTGCAGATACAGTAATACACCTTCAAGACAATTTTGTTCAGTGATTAAAATATCTACCGAATAAGCTTTTGATCATAATCACATCTCTTATAATTTAAACTATACGCGTATTTTTATTAATATTCTTCAAATTCGTATTCGGTACAGGTACAGTTCCGGAAATTTCGTCCTCTTTAAGAACCTTTTTTTTAAATTTCTTAATTATTAATAGTTTCTGAATTATTTGCGAAAAACTAAATCACTTTTTTTTTATCTTAATTTGTTAATAACTTGCAATTTTTTATGTGCTGGCAAACATTCTTTATACATTTTTCTAGACGTCATTCCGAATCCAATGACTATCGCTCATATCTTTACGACCTTTATCACTAATTAACACCGTTTAACTTGTGAACTAGACTATATTGCCAAGAAATTAGCCAAAACATGACTACTTTATTTGGCGATTTTTTTAGCTGTTATTTCCACATTACGACCAAGTAATTTTGTATAAACATACATAACCTTAAAACAAAGTGTTGTTGGCAGTGTTTACACACTTTATATCTATATACAGACAGATAGTGAAACTAATCCCCAAAACCATTCACTGAGTGAAATTAAATCTAAACTTGTGTCTGTAAAATACTATAGCTAAATTGTGGTCTTATCTTTGCTTCATACTTTAATTATTTGACATATGTAAATTATTGAAACAATATACAAGTAAAAATTTAGGTTTATATTATGTATCTAATAATTATGCTGTTTGTAAAAAACCAAAATAAATTTCAGAGTTAAGTTTGTTTCTTCGCCCTCTTTAAAGTATATTTATTTCTTTTCAATTTAGTTTAATTATATTATCTCTTTATAATGTAATGAAGTGATTTTTCTGTTAATGATTTTCTATATTAATAAGATCTAAGTGCATTCTTCTTTAACTTTGGTATACCCTGCATACGATAACTTGTATTAATGTTAATTTTAAAATCGCTTTGAACAAAAGGTTAATTTGTTTTATTAGTCAAATACTTGGAATAATAATTAATTCTCGAAGGTAATTGGTTCAAACCGATATTTGTTGAATACGTTGTGAAGGGGGTCTTCCTGAAACATCAAATTTAATCGTCATATACCTGAATCCCTCAAGAAACGGAGTTCTTATGTACATATTTGAGGCGTAAATTAAAAAAAGATGAAATCAAAATGCAGACAATATAATATGTAGTGGTGGTGAACTCACAGATAAAAGAGTAGCAATTTTCTCTTCTACATATATCAGTCAATAGTAACCAATATAAAATAAATGTAGAAACTCAAATAAGTAGATAGGTGTTATCTCAAGAATGAAATGTATACACCATACGGTGTGCCTGTGCCTCCTGTGTCATAAACAAACGAGAGGTAATGTTTTATAGACCAATTTTTTTGACGACGAAATTTGCTAACCATTTTAACCAAATTTCTCGTCAGATTTCTGGTTGTACTTTGGCCAACATTGCCAAAAATGAACAACCTGAACGGCGACCATTACGTTGATTTTTCAATATTTTGTTAAATTTACCTCTAAAATAACGTTTTAATATACCAATTCGATATTTTAATCGGTTTTGAAAACCCTACCCTACCATCGATTGCGCTCTTTGAAATTATCAAATGTACAGTACTAATATATTTCGAATTAATTCAATTACACTTAAAACATAGGTATTTCAGGGGCCCTCTTTGTTTCTATGAGTATTTTATATAAGTTTACAGGAATAATGCCTGCGGTAATAGATTTGACCATCTTGTTCATTGTTCATTCACCAAGAACTGTATATTATACAAGTATGATGGATGTCCATTTTATTTGACAACACCCTTTAAAACCAAAACATAACCACAGTACTGTCTTTGATTTTATACATATAAAGGTATATTTTTAGTTAATTATAACTAAGTACACTTGAATCAGTTATATCTGAGACGATTTTATAGCTAAATAATTACCATAAAATGCCAAACTGCAGATTATACTTTCGCCATAAAAATCATTTCGTAGCTAGCATTAAAACAGCCATAATAATCAAAAAAAAGTCAATGTAGGCTAATCATTTGGCTCCAGTTACGTTTCAATAGCCAGAATATTATTCCCCATTTTTACCATCATTACATCTTTAAAACGTAATAATGCAGTTTTTATAATAACCACTATAACCAAACAGTCAATCTTTCTAGCAACTGTAACATCATGATATCCAAACTAACTTCTTATGCTGCTTGGGAAGATCATATAGGGGAGGAAGGGGTAAATGTACACTGGGGCAAATCAATATCGCGCAAGATAAATGAAATATTGTAATTATTTAGTGAGAAACTTAAAGTTCTTAGTATAAGGTAATGTGCATTTAAGTTTTAGTGTTCTAGGTTGTATTATAACTAAATTAATATAAATTATGTAATACCATAAATAAAAAACTGCTTTCATTTTCTTATGTCTCTTTTGTTCACAATTTTTTGTTAAAAACGCATTATAAATAATACCATTCTTTTTTGGCGTTAAACCATGCCTTTTTTAATGCTCTACCAATTGTATTTTGTAAAATAATGAAATGATGAATTTTCTTTTAAAAAATATGCTGTCTACATGTACCCCCATTTGCTCAAATAAATTATATAAAGTTTTGTTTTCGGACTCAAAATAGCCATAAGTTTGCTTCCGCCCGTACGAAAACAATAGCTTGCATAAACAATGTTTTAGGCCCATATTCACTGCAAATATCACTAGACAAAATAAAAGAAGCACAGTTTTATAGCATTAGTATGGATGCTAGTAATCATAAATCATTAAAAATGTTTCCTACCCTGTTTCAGTATTTTTCAAAGATGGCATTGTCTCTAAACTAATTAAACTGAGAAGTTTAAAAGACAAAACGGCTGAAACGATAGCTTCTTACTACATTGATACATTGAAAAAACCCCTGCCAATTACTTGGGCATCAGAACTTCCTCACCGTAGTAAAACTCGATGTGTGGTGGAATCTGTAATAAAAGTAATTTTTGACGTTTCAAAAAGTCACATTGGTAGAATGTCACTAATATTTTTTTTAGACATTTCAAATTTTAAGAAGTGTCAATCAAAATTCAAATTTTATGGTGTTGCCAAAATATTTACATTTTAATTTATAGCTTTATTTAAACATTTGAACACAATGTTATAATGGATTTGTATAACAGATTTGATTTATAATCTTTCATCATGAATAAATATTTTTGTAAAGTTAGAAATAGAAATGTTGAGGCCCGGTAGACCCCGTTCCAGGAGACCGATTTTGCTCATCAACGAACTGAATCTCTTCCTTGACCTCCAGAATATGTGTACCAAATTTGAAGGGTTTATATCAAAAAACTGTAGATGCTATCACAAACCACACCACACAGACAGACAGAAAATTTTTTCTGTCTAAAATTTTGTGTATCGTCATAATTCGTCTAGATTCGTCCACAAATGCAATAAAAATTTTCAAAATTTTTTTTCACGAATACATACCTTGCATCACTTTGAGGGGTGAGGAAGTAAAAAGTAATATTAAAACAGAAAATTTATCAGCTTTGGTGGAGACAATTGTAATACTAATTTTGATGGTTTAAAATGCAATGTATTTTTTAAACTAAAAAAAAAATTGTTAGTAAATATTGAGGGTATACATGCTCGCATTATGCATAACGCCATGCAAACCACTGCTCATATTTTAGAATATGACATTGATTCAATAGTAGTAAAAATATTTAATTATTTTTTTATTTATACCATTAGAACTGAAAAACTTAACGAGTTATGTACTTTTGTAGATACCGAATATAAAAATCTTTTTATCACATTCAAGAACACATTGGTTGTCTCTTTATCAATTTACAATCCTTTTAAATTTTTTTAATAATGATTTGGGCAAAGCCTATCTGATTTATAGCCAGTTATCATTTTTCCAAGGGCAAATTTTAAAAATTGAAAGTAGTCAAAACACTGTCATGGAGGTTACCAATTATATACAATGGACAAGTATTGTGGTACAGGAAAAAAATTGCCTCGCAATTTATTATTCCGTTGAAGTAAAAGAAATTTTACGTAAAGATGATGTTTCTTCCGAAAAAAAAAATTGTTTGAAAATGAAATTAAGAAATTTTATCAAATTTCTGTCAATTATTTAGAAAAGTGGACAATCTCATTTCACAATCTAAAAGCATTCAACTGGATACTTTTAAGTAATATAACCGATTATGGTGATATCCAGAAATCAGCAGAATATTTACAGACAAAAAACATCCAGGTAAATGATGATGTTCTCTTTGTCCAATTTGCTAAATTAAATCTATTCTGAATAATTTGATAATGGATTCAAATTTTCGAAAAAAACGTTGTGCTCAAAAGTGGGTGACAATTTTTGAAAAAAATTGATTTTCAAGAAACTTTTTTGGAGTTGCTCAAAATTTGTGAATATATTTTTTATATTCCTTCAAATAATGCAAATGTAGAAAGGATTTTGTCATTAATCAATATTCAATGGACTGACGAGAGAAATCAATTGGAGTTAAGCACCGTTGAAAAGATACTGTCTCGTTAAAAAAACTTTGATTTTAACTGACAAGAATTTTATAATTTTATAAAATACTTGCCAAAACTAAGTAATTCATAACTTATTCCTATGAATTCTAATGGTACCTGTTACTTTTAATTAGAATTATTTTTTAAGTTTGTTTTCTGTGATAGAGAATAGGGTCAATAGTGACACATTTATTTTATTTTATTTTTTTAGTTGCTACTTTTTTTAATACATTCACCTTTAGTCACTAATAAAGTTTTTTAAGTAAAATATGCAGTTTTTATTTAGGATTTAGGCAAAATGTACGGGTTTAAAAAATGTTCGTTTGATGCGCCACATTGCCGAGACGGTACCACAAAATATAATATTCATAATTTTTTACTTGTCCCGGTTTTTCAAAATGAAAATCTGGTCAATCTACCTCCGACGTAAATTTACAATTGTGCAGTATTCCAAACGAGAAATACTAATCATCACCTGTAAATACTGTTTGTTTTATTTACTGTTCATTAACACATTTAGCCAAATCAAAAGAAATGCTGGCCCAGGTGAAATACCTACAACTCTTTTCGAAATTTATTGACACAGGCTGTCTTTGCCTTCAAATTGTGTATGTACTGAATTCGAGGCCGAGTTTGTTGTAAATTGTATCTACAGCTAAAACTCTACGTACATACATATGTGAAAAAATACGAAAAACAAAACATTGATTGGCAACCATCATTTCACAAAGCAAGTTTCTTAAATTAGATACGAAAAAAAGAGGTCTATATGGAATATAATCTTACCTAAATAGAAAATGGCACCCCATTTTTGAGTGGTAAAAGAGTGATTTTGTCATAGCATCATTTGCAAAGCACATTTTAAAAAATTGATTTTTCAGAAAAGTGGCACATGGCCATCTTTGTTATCAACGACGTCTCACACAGAACAGAACAGATATAAGACGTCTATAAACAGTAAACACAGAATAACTCTAGGTGAGTTCGCGTATTACACACGGTTAGAAGTGACGTAGAGTGGATTGTGATCACGTGGTCATAGGGTAAAGAGATTTATATATCCTAATAGGAAATACTTCAACTGTCAAACTCAAAACAGAAGTCAAACAACTATTTTATTCTTTTCAACTTCAACAATTTAAATAAGTAGTTGTTGTGTGTTTAAGATCTATAGATGTTTTGTGCTTTTCAGTAGTTAAGTTTCATTTTATTGATCTACTAATTTTAACGATAATCCACTTTGCTTGAGAAATGATCTTAGAGGATGATTAATGGAATAAAGAGTCTTTTGGAAAAAAATAATGTACTTTTCACTCCAAACGCAAAACCCGAACGATATTAGTGCTCTATGAGTGAAAAGTTGAAAGAATGCATAACGCGAAGTTACCTTCTGTAGTAGTAGAAACGGTTTTCCTATTAAAATATAAGATTTATGTTGTTTAATTAGAGGACGTCAGTTATACCCACATTACATATGGTTATTTTTACAAATAAAAAGAAATAGTAAAGTATGTAGTTATCGCAAGTTCCTTAATATAATCTGGATCTAGAGATCGTAGTAGAGTAGAAAGATTTATTCTTGTAGTAGACTACAATACAATATACAACTACTTATCATGTCCCCTACTCACGAATTTCTAAATATAAAGACAATTGTTCAAGATCGAGCAATACCAATTCGTGGTAGTTACCCATTCTGCAGCGGGATTACGAAAATCCGATACGAATACAATTACGAACCGTATGCAAACTCGATGCGACTCGGGCTTGAACCGTGAACGGAATTATGAATTCATCACTGATACGGCCGTAGCTATCGTCGGCAAAGTTCGTGAAATTATATCTAATGGCATGGATTTTTGATTAAATGAAATGTAATTTTTGACACATGACTTACCACCTAACCTATATCAGGTGGTTGTCTGCCTATATCAAAGACTTTTGTACATGGCGTTTTGGTTGTTATTTATAAGTGCAAAAATACTGCACAAATATCTACATACAAATTCTCCGTAGATAACAATACGTGAAGTAGTAAAATATTTTGACCGTAAAAAAAGGTAATAATATATTATTGTTTGATTGGTATTGAATACCTATCAATAATGGTTTCATATATTTTAGATGCTTCCTATTATCAGAATAATCCAAAGAAATCATCGGCGAAGAGAAAGAAATCGGCTCTTAATAGCTGCCCGCAGAAATATTAGAGACGAAAATGACCCTTTTTCACTTCCTAATATATGGTTTATTGAATTATTTAGAGTTGATACGAGTTGGCAAGACATTTAATAGACCTGTTAAGACCACACATCGCTATAACAGTTTCAAGAAGGGGAATTAGAGAGGAGAAAAAAGTTTTAGTGGCATTGCGCTTTTATGCCACAGGTTCATATCAGTGTTGGCGAAGAATATAATTGTGGCCTTAGCCAATCATCTGTGCATATTTGAATACATCAAGTTACAAAAGCTATTGTAACATTATTAGCACCCCACCATATTAACTTTCTAAACACTGTTGCCCAAAGGAATGAAATAAAAACTGAATTTATGAATAAATATGAATTTCCAGGGGCATTAGGGGCCATTGATGGTACACATATAGCCATTTTAAAACCATCTGAAGATGAACATAACTTCATTAATAGCAAAGGTAAGATTATAATATTCTGTTTTAGGATTATAATATTCTGTTTATAAAAATGTACCAAATATTTTTAATTGCTATTCAATAATAATTAATAGTTGCAGTAATAATTGAAATATACATTTTTTTTTTGTATTATTCTTTTTTTTCTAGGATTTCATTCTATAAATTGCCAGATTATTTGTGATGCAAAATTGAAAATTATCAATATTTTTACAAATTTTGGTGGATCAAGCCATGATTCATTCATTTGGAGCAGGTCTCAAATAAAGACATCTACAAAATAATCATGAGCAGGGAGAGGCAGGATGGCTCATAGGAGATTCTGGATATCCACAGAGTTCTATTTTAATGACACCGTATAGGGACCCAGCCGAAGGTACCCCAGAAGCCAGATACAATTATGCCCATATCCGATCACGAAACACAACACAAAGGTGTATTGGTGTATTAAAAAAGTAGGTTTCGATGCCTTCTTAAAGAGATGACAGCACGTTATGCCCCGAATTTTGTGTGCGATTTGATTAAATGCTGTGCAGTTCTACACAATATGTGCATAGAACGACATATACTTGTGGACGTAGAAAATATCGAAAATGTGGATATTCCTGAACCACCACTACAAGAACAGTAGCAGGGAAGGGAAGGAATTATAGCTAGGCAAAGACTTGTTGAAAGATACTTTGTATGATAAAGATTTTTCTTTGTAACCACTTATTTTAAGAAAATAAAACGTATAAATCAAATAGTAGTATTTTATTATAGTAATCACAGCCAATTTAAGCCAGCCAAAAGGTAAAATTTATAAATGTCAAATCTGCTATTTATAAATATATTTTTATAGTCAGATTATAAAAATATATTTATAAATAGCAGATTTGACATTTATAAATTTTACCTTTTTGCCATTTTTCCACTGGCCTTACTTATCCCATGACCAAGGGGAATTTAATTTACCAGATAATTCTTCCCAAAAGTTTCTTTTGTGTGGTTTTGCCACTGGGTCCAACAAACTGTCCTCTAGCAAATTCCTTATGACTTTCCATAAAGTCAATGAGCACATTCCAGTGATTCTCATTTATTTTGAAAGCCATCTAAAATTTGTATAGTTAGGTATACCTGCATAAATAATAATATACATATTTAACATTTATTTATCTATTTATAAAAATAATAGGGAAGGTATTATAATATTCCTCTTAAAACTTAGGTTATTTTTTAAAACAATAGTTATTTATTGACGACGTTGACGTACAAATAACAAGAGACGCCTACAAAAATAGAAAAGGATGAAAGTAATCCGATAGCTCTCTGGATATCGACTGTTTGCCTGCGAGTTCGAATCGTCTTGAACCACGGATTTTACGTTCGTAATCAGTCACCTCGGAAAAGATGGAGGATACGATACGTATCGAACTTTCATAATCCCGCTGCTGCATTCTGCCTCTATGATATGAAATCCGATACATATCCGTAACCCAGTGTTGCACGTCACAAAAAATGTTGTCGCCAATTGTCGAAGTAAAAATCACCAGTTTCATAAATAAAATCCTCAAAATAAAAAATTTTAGTGATAAATAACAGACTACAATTTCTAAGACTACTAGTAGTGGTATAAAAATGAGTAAATTGACATGTCACTTGCATCGTAGTATAGAACACCCCTGGCCGACATTACGTGTTATTGCAGGTACTAGTTTCTTTACTTTTACCACTAGTCTCAGCTAACCTACGTTGTTTTACAGTTACACTGCGTAATCGAAAAATGACTTTATTTTGACACAATCTTCGTAACCACTTAGTTCAGTTATGACTAGTAGTGAAAGGAGAGCAACTACTATAATTCTGTTCGTAAACTTTACACTTTTTGCAATGAAGTGCAGGCAAATAAAGATAGCATCAACACAAACAAAGTACATTGAAGTGAGCTAACCACACTCGTTTACTGCAAAAAGTATAATGATGTAGAGTTTACAAACAGAGCTTATGTTTACTATGCTTACGGTCACGACTCACAAGCAATGGTATATCGGTTAATATGGTTAATTATCAACTTTGAAAAAATAATGAACCAGAAAAACATTTATTTTATATAAAGAATAGCTGGATCCTCAACAGAATCGCCCAATTTTCATAAATGGTAGCTGCTCCGCCAGTGTCCTATGGATATCGCCAAATCTGGCAACACTGCCTAACCGTAATATAAGGTCAATGCAATTATAATATAACTCAATGGGTCAATGGTATGTCAACGCCTTCGGCCATAAAACTTTATGCTTTTATGGTCGAAGGTCAACGCAGGCACTCCGTGTCGATGACGCCACTCAGCAAGGCGGAAGACATTAACCCTTAGATTAGAGAAATTGTCTAAGCATTAACCGCAGAAAGATAGGTTTGTTCCAGCAGCAGTCAGAAACGGTTTCACACTGTCCTCGGGGATTCTGACCTAACTACTACTTTGGCGTTCCGGCAAGCCAACTGATTAGATTAGTTTCTAACCGATTTCAAATGGTTTGAAGAATTCTCCGATCCTCCGTGGAATTTAGCCTGGTCATGCGTAGTCCAAATAAAAAATGTTTATAATTATTTGAATTGTGAACGTATTTATGAATATAACATTGTGTGGTAGTTTGCATAAAGATAGAAATAATTTACTCCATCTTGTAAAACTATTATTTTGGTAAATTTTAAACAAAAATAAATCAAATGATTGCAAAAACAGAGTTAATAGGCTACCTATGTTATTTATAAGTTATTCAATCGAATGTCATGCGGCGAACAGAGAGTGCGAAAAAAGCAGACGAAATGCAAACATTTCGTTACAGTGGTATAAATTGTCAACTAATTCCCGACTAAAGTCTGATACACAATGGGTTGCAGTAAAACTTAAGACTTAAGACTTAAACAAACTTAAAACTTAATTACTGTCTCAAATACACAATGCATGAAAAACTTAACATGCAGGGACCACCCTCTGTTACGTAGCCAATCAAAAACATTGACAGAAACGTCAAAATAGGAGCAGGACATTAACCTTAGTTTTCCAGATTGGATAATAATATATCAACATCAACAAATATTTTTTCTTAACCCAAAATTTTAAAATACTTTTGGAGACAATGGATGACGAAATTTTAACTCTCATCATGTGTGCCATGCAGGCCTATTTTGCCTTTTTGAGGTAGTTGTTTTAATAGAATAATTTGTTTTAAAGTATTTAGCTATTTAATACTAAAGCTATCTAATACTTTTTTATTAGCATGTTTAGTAGAATATCGAGATAAATATTAAAAACTAGGTGTTTTGCTTGGGTAATTCGTAAATAATGTAGGTATGTTTATAAAAGGAGAAGGAGTAAAAGATGGACAAACAGAAGATGATGGGTGAGACCAATTAACTGTCAAAGAGATGATCAAGGCGATTGGAATCACTTATTTCCAGGAATTAAAGAAAGATGATGATATGTTTTTTAAGTATACGAGAATGAATGTACAAACTTTTAATATATTATTGGAAATTATATCTTCAAAGCTACAAAAGCGCATTATCGTACTCCACTCTCACCCGAGCAGTGTCTTGCTATTACATTGAGGTAACGTTATTTTGATAATATATTGGATTGTATGAATGTGCTACTATTCTTATCCAAGTGCAAAATCCATAGATATACAATTTTAATATAATGTTAAATAAACTGATTTTGCAGATATTTGGCTACTGGAGATCAGGTAACATCGATTGCATTGCATATCGCATTGGTATTTCAACTGCCCATGCTGTCATTAAAGAAACTTGTGTGGTTTTAAGTGAACTTTTAGGACCAGTATATTTGCGTCCCACCTACTCAAGAAAGATTGGAAAAATATTTCCACAGAATTATTGCATAAATGGAATATGCCAAATCATAGGATCTATTGATGGTAAACATGTTCACATTCAGGCACCTCAAAATTCTGGAAGTGAATATTTTAATTATAAAAAAAACATTCAGTATAGTACTTATGGCTGCCTGCGATGCAAATTATAAGTTTACATTGGTAGATATTGGATCTCCTGGTAGCAATAATGATGGTGCAATATTTTCATCAGCATTTCGTGATGCTCTTGAAAATAAAAGTATTCAGATACCTGACGAAGTGACAAACTTACCTAGTTCAAACATCGAAATGCCATATTTCTTTGTTGGTGACTTAAGCTTTTCAGTTGTCAACTTATATAATGAGACCATATCCAGGAAGAAACCTAAATGAAGATAAAGCTCATTTTCAATTACAGACTTTCACGTGCTAGGCGCACAATAGAAAATGCTTTTGGCATTTTAGCATTAAGTGAAGAATTTTTGCAGACCTATTTTTTCACAGCCTTCTACAGTGGACAAAATAATATTGGCTGCTGTGTGCTTACACAATTTTTTAATCACGCGAAAAAATGAAAAGCAGTTACCTCAACAACAAAGGTACTGTTCACCATCATTTGTTGATGGGTGAAGATGAAAATGGGCAAATTATGAGAAGGTGAATGGAGAAATTTGCCAAGTTGCATGACGAAACAGTGAAAATAATGGACCACACCCGGCTGCAAGAGAAGCCCTAGTGCTTACAGAGATAAATTAGCCTCATATTTTTTAACATCCCATGGAGAAGTTCCTTGGCAATTTGATTACATTTGAAAGAGGCAGAACAGAAATAATATGAATTTATAAAAATTAAATGAAAATAATAAAGCGTTTTAATTCTTGATTAGTGCAATAAATTTGTATGTTACTACATTCACTCAATTTTCTTGTATTTATAAACTTAAGTCAATTACATAATTTTTGTTGTTGGTGATGAAAATGATTAAGATTAATTAATTGTAACCTGATTATCAAAGATTAAAATTTTACCTATTAATTGTAATGAACGACTTTTGATAGGATTATTTTTTGTGGCTTTACTATTCATGTGTGAAATATCAATCGTAATTGGTAAAACATCTATTTTATTACAAAAACATATAAAAAATATAATTAGGCACTGAAATCAAAAAATAAACTAAAATTTTCTTTTTTTAATTCTTTTCTTCGTTTCTTCATCTTTCCTTTTTTAGTTCTGAGGTTATGTATCTACAGAACTGTTCATCAACATCTTCACTGTCTATTTCTATTTTTCTTGTTCAATTGTCGAGTTATCGCACCCAGTCATTTCAATAAATATCCTTTCCAAATGATCTGGCTGTTTTCTTTTTCATTGACTTCGTGTATTCCATATCCACAGGGGCAGTTGATGTTGTTGGAATCAAATTCTCTGCTTGAAAATTAGTATTTTCAATTACCTCGCATGATGGACTATTAGATAATTTATTTGTATTTGATAAATTCGTCATGGGAGACCTTGTGTCAGTAAACCGACTGAAAAACAAAAAATTGTTACTCATTCTACTTCCGATCATGTACAGACCTACTTTCTAATCAAAATATGTCTTTTCTAGAAACCGCATATGCTCATATAATGCCCATATCTTCCTCGTAGTATTACCACCGCCACTTCTTGTCTCCTGTTCTATGGAACCACAGAATAGAATAGAGACCAGAAGTTCCATCCTATGTTATACTATTTTAATTAAAAATTACGGCTACAGACGTCGCTGGCATGTAGAATATCGCATATAATCACAGAATCAGTTAACGAGAATATAGTTTCGAGTGAGGTATCGAGCAGGGGTATGCAACTTGATCTACCGACCTCTGCAACACATCAGAGATGGAGTGCGTTCATCACAGAACAGAAAGCGTTCATAGGCATTAAATAAATTTCTTAATAGACAACAAATAGTATCAAAATTAGAATATAAGTTAACTATTAACAATAAATGGCGTTATTTAAAAAAAAAATTTAAAGAAGACAACAAATTATAATTTTTCCTGTTAAATAAACCTTGAAAATTTTTGGTTCCAATCCGGAACGCAGCAGTCGGTGGCACGCTGGCACCAATCACAAAGGGGTGGCAGGTCATGTGATAGCAGCAACCAATCACAAAATAATATTAATTAAATTAGACAATTGACAGTTTATTTAGAAGCCATTTTAAAGAGATTTGTTTGAAATATTTGTACAATTTTATTTTTATATAAACTCAGTTTATATCAATAAAATGTTTATTATATCGTAAGTAAAAATATTTTTTATGGTACCTATTGATGTTTTATTTATGTAATATAAAAAGTCTTAAATTCCACAAAACCTTCAGTTCGTCCATTACGTTTTAATTTTACGACTCGGTTTTATTATTATTAATTATTGCAAAATTAGTGATTAAAATACACTGTAGTCGCTGACTTAAATAATTTCCTTATTTATATGGTGAATTCTAATGGAAATTGTCTTTTAAATATTTTATAGGGGTCATAGAGGTCAGTAACCTTTCTTGATATTGACGAAAACCGGTGAAGTTTTCAAAGTTCGATAAATTCTGGATTTGTCTTATTTGTACTTATGGGGTAAGTTGTAATATTTTTTTATACATGAAACTATGTGATAATTTGTTTAATGAAGAAACTGCATGTATTTACATAATAAAAAAATATTCTATTTAACTTAATTTACATATGTAGATAAATAATATATTTTAATATTTCTAAATCGATCCGTAGTATGTATAATATATTGTTAATATATTATGTAAAAATGTATGTTTTATACAAACTTCGCCTGTGACTAGTTGCAAAGTTACATTTATCCATTAGTATATCTATCATATGAAACAAGTCGATTCACTATTACTTATGTTTGAATTATATTTATTTTTTATATTATTATACAGACAAATTAACACAGGATTTGTATTATATTTTGCCAAACTGGGTAAAGTGATCATCCTGATATGATCAAGAAATATTCTCATTA